>RJWT010045407.1:0-11653 GCA_004365215.1 Cuniculus paca
AATTACCATTTGTATCTCCTTCTTGGAGTCCTTTTCCTTCCTTACTTCACAAGCATTTGTTGAATGGAGATATCTCAAGAGCTGCACTTTTCAAATTGCCATACACTTTGTTTTAAACCTCCTAAGTCTCCGGTGAATTCATGCATCGCTTACTCCCAAGAGGAATTTTAAATTGCTTGGGAATGACTACCCCTCCGGCACACTCATGCGTTAAATTTATTTATTTCAATGTGAAATAAAGTTGACTCGAAGCTTGCCACATTATATGTTTAATACTATCTCATTGTGATTTGCAGTCACTTCTTGGCCTAGCCAAGTTCCCTCCAATAATTAAATGTTTTTCAGTCCCTATTACCTGTATTTCAATGTCACAGTAAACTGTTATTGTATGGAAGTTGCATTATAAATAAACGCTCACCTTGGAGGGCTGCTGGACTACTGCGCGGTAGATCCTTTAGGCATGTCATCAGATTTCTCTTAGCGTTATACAGGGAAGTGGGTTGTAAATCCCATAAAGAACAAACGGTATACAAAACTTTGTTATTGATTGTGTTAATGGTGGTCGAATGAGAAGGCAGAAACCACACAGTAATCTGAATGAGAAACATTTAAGGTAAAGAATACTAACTATAACAGGGAAGTAGAGAAACAGAAGACAGGCTTGGGAGGATGCATCAAAATGATGAAGAACAGAAGAGCAGAAGATGTAGGGTGCAGACAACACCCCTAGTCTGATGCAGTGCCCCACACCGGAAGAAATAGGTACTGGAAGTGTTTCCTGTTCTCTGTGGGTATTTCCAAAATCTGTAGACCGACGCTGGTTGGAGACTAACAACGCTGTGACTCTGGGAAAGCAAACCTTCGCTGAGGCTACGGAGCAGCTCGAGCTGGACCTTGCACACCGCGTGGAGGAGGCTCCAGTCGGCCTGACTGTTCGGCCAGGCCTGGAGGAAGCCCAGCAACGCGGCGCCCTCTGTAGCAAGAGGAGGCCACTGCACACAGTACGGGTGGTCTGGTCCTGCCTGTGACAACTCTCCTGCCTCGGAACAGAAATTCCTTCACTCTCCAGTGTCCCCTCATTGACCTTTACGGACATAGATTGACTCAGAGATCTGACAAAGAGAAATATTTACAGGGTGCAACCTGAGGATCACAGAGAAAGCAACTCAGTGTGAATTTGGAGTTGTAAGGCCAAATTGATAACCAGCACATCAATACTAGCAATATTTCTCTTTAATGTCTAACTTAACCTAATTTTAATGTGTTTTGAAGATGCTGAGACTCTTTGATAGTTATTGGGGAAGAGCACTATTGGCAACTTTTAATAAAACTGTCATATTTGATGTAAAAGTTCAAAACTAGCATAGGTGACTGACATGGAAACATATGGTTTAATGTATTACCATAAAGATAAATACAATTATTTAAAGATTATATGATAATAATTCCTGTACAAAACCTCAAGGTTTAAAAAGATAGTAATATACGATTTGATGAAATGCTCAAATCAAACATTTGTCAGATAAAAGATGTTTTAAACAATGATCATATTTTTCAATAAAAAGGCAGTTAAATTTCAACAATTTTCCCACAGATTAGGAAGAGATGAGAGTAAAAATCATTTGAAAATTTATTTCCTAATATTTTATAAGAAAGTTAACTTGAAATTAATCCTTCAGAAACTGAGGTTTTCCATACAGAAAGCCTTCATTAGCGATGTGTCTAGAGTGCTGAAAAACGTAGCGATCAGAAACTGTACCAAATTAGTGAATAAATGAAAGTGATATATGAACATCTCAGGAAAAAAATAATGAAGCAAAACAAATGTGTATAATAAAAATGAAATAACATACTTTGGGAGTTGTGTGCGTATGGTTGTGTGGTTGTGTTGATTTCTCTGTACGTTCTCAGCGAATATATCAATGAAACAAACCCAGTTTCTTCTTATTTCAACTTTTTTGTCTTATTCTGAGATGGAGCAGCCCAGGCTAGAGTTTTTCAATTGCAAAAGTAGGTGCTGTCTGTTTTTATGTGTGTACATGTGTGTGCCTAAATCCACAAGTCCATCCAAACACATTCTTTACATGGTGAGTGAGAGGGAGAAAATTCGGAGTTCAATGACTTGACCAAAAGAAAAAGGTCACTGTTTTGAGAGCAACTGCAAAATGAATTTTAATTTTAGGAAAAACAAGTGATTAATAAATTGGCCTTCAGAGATATTTCTTTAGCTGAAATCATAAAGGTATCCTACAGGTACAGAATAGACGACACAGATGAAACTGTGATTCTGCAGAACCATCTCATTTTATCCTTGGAGCATCATGTTTCTTATTCATATTCACTTAAGAGAGATTAATATTTCCAGTGCTATCACAGCTAGTCACTCTCTTCCAGTGTGTGTGCATAGCAAGAGTATGATTTACCTGACAGCAAAATGAGATTCCAGCTCAAGATAATAGTAGGTTCACTTTCAGTAGCTTTTCGCTTCACCATATGTTATTTGCTGTTACCAAATGAAGTCAGAGCTGCAGGATACAGGGTTTACATGTGCAAACTCCTTCACTTTGCTATCACCAAACCCATGCCCATGGCTAAAAGTGCATCTTCTCCTCCTCCCTATGCCTCCAATGAATTCCTAACTGATGCCACCAATCAGCAAGTATTGCATCTTCTCGTTCTATCTTATCAATAGCCTTCATACATTTCATACTCCCTGGTGAGCCATAATTCTGTTTACCTTAAAATCACAGCATGAACACATGCTCTACTTTAAAAAAATAATCTTTTAACTTTCCTTGTACCATCTCATATATCTGCGCCTTTTGACATCCAAGTGTGTCAGAACATCTGCCTGCAAATAACAACTCCTCTTTTCTCACTTCCTATTTGCATTTAACCTGAAAGACTCCGACGTTCACCTGTTACATTTCATCGAGTCGGTTTATTAACTGGCAAATTGTCAAATTCAACAGAAATATTTCCTTATTTGTCTTAATATCTTATTTTCTCAGTAGTAGTCACTATTCTATCAACAAACACTTTCTTTTCTGTGTTACACTGCCCCTCATAAACTGTCTACTGTCTTCTCTGTTTCTTTAGCTGAAACTGGGTGATTAGGACAACATCATTAATACATCATTAGACTTAATTACATTCCAGAATCCTTTTCTCTGCTGAGCTTTTTCATTAAAAATAAAATATTGAAGTCATTCATTATTTAATGTATTTAAAAAATGTTGTTCCTCATTTTTGGAAGAAGATGGGTAAGTTCACTTACACAAACACAAACATCCTACAGTCTCTTCAAAAATGTAATGAGTAATGGATCATTTCATTTTTTGAGTACATGGCTTTGTTTGCTACCTGTTTTTCATCATTTTTAAGATAAAGATCTCTGAAATACTATCTTTTTAATATAAAAGCGTAATTACTTTAAATATATTTAAAGCTCCAGGGTGTCTAACCCTTTGAAAAAAACCTACACAAAACAATACCCTGCTCTTGGCCATGAATTTGATTTAGCTGTAAGAAATTTGATTCCATCATGATTAGAGTCCCATGCTTTTACTCTTCAAAATTGGGGTACTAATAAAGGAATGATAAACAGGATACATTTATAGACTACACTGTTAAGGTTGAAAGAAAGCTAAATGATCATTTTCTCATGCCTCCATATTTATTAACTAGGAAATTGTTCTGGGTCAGGTTTCACAGAAGCAGATTCTGTGTGAGTACTAATTAAAGAAAGGTGAACAAAATAAGCCAAAGCCAACATGGGTATAATAATAAGCGCAGAGGGAATGATAGGGAAATGTCCAAGCAAGCATATCATTACATGGATCATCCCAACTTTGGCCTGAGTCCAAGGGACAATTGGAAGATGAGCTACACAGCAAAAGTTATCCTGTTTAGGAGGAAGGAAGGAAGGGTTCTAGTCTCCTCTCACCATCAGTCTTTGGACACAATACTCAGGATACATAAATCCCCAGGTATTCTGACTCTGTCTGGGCAAAACACTGCAACAATCCAAGGACACTGCACTGAGGATGACTGTGTATGTGTGAGCTGCTAGGAGGAAAGCACCCATAAATGCACAAACCTGTGCAATAAACCCATTACAGCAGTAACAGACTGAAGAAAGAGATGAATGTTAGTAATATGCAGAAAACATGAACACAATAAGAGTAGGGACCAAAGGAATGCGTATAGAAGACAGCAATTATCAGTTTAAGTGTGTTTTCCAAGTACATTTTTTAAATTGGCGAAAATTAAACCAGAGAAAATAAAATTAATACAGCAATGTTAAGAACAGGAATTCAAAACTTTATGACAAATAGGTAAGTTATGTAAAACATGCAATTTACTGAACTAAGAGGAAAGACAAAATACTTATTAT
The DNA here is from genome assembly GCA_004365215.1 of Cuniculus paca. Taxonomy (NCBI): domain Eukaryota; kingdom Metazoa; phylum Chordata; class Mammalia; order Rodentia; family Cuniculidae; genus Cuniculus; species Cuniculus paca. The sequence goes on from RJWT010045407.1 coordinate 4,397, forward strand.
CAACTATTAAGTTAGACTTCATGCATAGTATCATTTCATAAGGAAAAAGGTCTGGTGCAGAAAATTACTATTGATCTTTAATCATTGTAGAAATAAATATAGCCAATAATAGACAGATTCTTCCAGATGATAGGGAAAATTTCTAAACTTTTCAAAACTTTTTATGAAACCGACTAATTCTGACACCAAAATTTGATGGTAAATCGTATGACAGGAAAATTACAAGCCAGACTCCTTTTTAAGGATAGTTGAGGTTCTAAGTAATAACTTTAAGATGAATACGGCAATGTTTCAAAAGACAGCAGAGGGCTGGGGAAATAGCTCAGTGGCACAGTGCCTGACTTGCAAGCACAAGGTTGTCAGTTTGATTCCTGGTAACCAAAAAAAAAAAAAAAATCTAGACAAAATTAAATTGATTCCAAGACTAAGAGGTTGAATTAATATATGCAATTAAAATAATACTACTAGAATACATTAAATGAGTAAGTGATCAAGTTTTTATTGTCATAGTAGATTGAAAAGACATTCAAATGTATTCTATACTAATAAATTTATTATTAAAAATACTAAATGAGGAATAGAACTAAATTACTTTCATCTAATATTGACTATTTCCATATTCCCTTCAGCAAACCTCTAATTAATAATGGAATGTTGACATTTGCTCAGAAATTGAGGCTCAAGAAAGGAAACAAACTGGTATATAAATTTCATTTATCATCACGCTAGAACTCTAAGCCACTAACATAGAAAGAAGAAAAATTTTTACAAATAGATAAAATTAAAAGAACCATGTGCTTAACATACAAAAATTCCTGGATTCTCTCTACAGCACTATACACACATGCCCACAAAATTATAAGGACCATCAAATATGAATAAATAAAACTGTCAGGATAGCTTTTATGATTGTATCCAGTGGTAATCTGCAAACAACAAAGCTACAAACGCTTTTTAGAATTATTCAGTGCATTTAGGAGGAAAGCCAAATACAATGTCAATGTAAAATATCTAATTTAATTTCATTTGAGCAACAAGTTTTGGGTATAGGTGTTTATTTACTTCATTTTTTGGCAAAGGTGGTTAAGCCCTCGACTTACAGATGCTAAACAAGCACCTTGCTACTGAGCTGTACCACCAGATTGGCTAGGAAAATAGTTTTTCAAATATGCTACTTACATTCTCATAAAATTCATATAATCAGAGCTAAAACAACAAAAATGTATAAAATATCTAAGGTCATACAAAAGTATTTAACAAAAGTTAAAGAAAGACAAATAATTGAAAAAGATATGTCACAAGGATTTGAGGATTCAATACAGTATAACAAAGCTGGCAATCTCCCCAAATTGTCATTGTTTCCTGTGTGTATACCTTACATTTACCTTGATTGCAGTTTAGTTTTCTTGTTGTGATTCCTAACAAACCAATTTCAAGGCACATTTATGGAAATGCTAAGAATAGAAAGACCATTTGGGAGAAGAACTCGGTAATATTATTTTTTGCACATAAGATTTAGACATTTTAAAGCAGTACTGTAAAGATAGTATATTATTTGAAGAAGTTTAAAAATGAAACAATGACACAAGAGAAGCAAAACCCAGACTGATACATGTACAAGTATTTCATCTACATAAGTGGCCAATTTTCCACACTGTAGAATATAATTTTTCATTAAATTAAGCTAGAGCAAATGGATCTGCCAGATACCAAACTTATGTCAGAAACAGAAATCAATTACAAGTGGATTGTAGATCTAAATATAGAATATGAGCCAATAAACTTCTAAGAAAAACATTCTGAGAGAATACACTCATGACATTTTAGCATCAAGTAAAAATAAACAATGTTTAACCCAATACTACAGACACTGGAAGAAAGTTAAGAGATGTATAACATAGATTCTATTTAAAACTAGAAGCACCTCTTCATCAAACACATTAGCACACCAAAAAACTATATAACAGGGTGAAGATATTTGCAAGACAAGGAAAAAAATGGATCATACACACTGCATGTAAAGAACTCTTGCAGATTAACTTTTAAACATCAGATAGCTCAATTTATAAAAGTAATAGTAGCATCTTAGCTAAGCACTTCACAAAAGAGTAATTCAAATGGTCAATGTGCATATAAATGACATTCGAGCTCGTTAATTACCAGGGAAATGTTAACTAAAACCGGAAAGAAAAACTACTACATACCCGACATGTTGGCAGTGTTTGCAAGTGAGCAATCAGTGTGAGAAAGGATATCTGCAGAACTATATGACATCTGCTAGAAGAAGCATAAACCGGCACGAAGAACTTTGGAAAAAAGCTTAGTATTATCTAAGAAAGTTGAATATAAACACACCTTATCGATTCTGTATATATGTCCAATCACAACGCAACCACACAAAATAATATGAAGCTGAATAAGCCAGGCACAAACACTACCTCAGATATAAGTGTAATCATCTAAAATTCATGATCGGCAAATCAAGTGAGCTTATCTACAGAGAACCGCAAGGAGCGAGGATGGATCGTTCTTCAATTTATCAACTGCAGCTTTGCGTTTAAAAATACAACTTGAATTGCACCTTCCTCTATGGAGCTATTTCTGCAGTACAATAAAGCTTTACAATATGCTTATGAATTTATAAAATTGCTAACTTAAAATTTGTGGTAGTAATCTAAATTTGAACCTACTATAATAGTTGTATTAGTCTGGGCTCTCTTAAGAACTGGAACCAGTAGGATATATACAGAGAGAGCGGAGAAAGACAGAGAAATAGATTTTGAAATTGATTCATGTGATTATGGTGGCTGAGAAGTCCAAAATAGCAACGAGGAAAGGGCCAACAATCTATTCAGATCTGAATACCATCAGCTGCTGGAATTCTCTGCTGCCTGGAGGAAGTCAATCTTTGTTCTAATCAGGCCACCAACAGATGGAATGAGGCCCACTCACTTTGTGGAAGATAATCAGCGTTACTTACGGTCTGCTAATTTAAATACTAATCTCACTCAAAAACAGCTTCATAGAAACACCCAAAACACGTCTGGCCACATATCAGGGCATGGTAGCCCAGTGAAGTGGACCTCTGAGGTTTGATTTACTTGAGTCTGACCAAGGATTTTTGATATGTCTCTGGTCTTGCAGAAAAGAACTTGAAAGAGAAAAATTGAAGTAATATGAAAACAAAATAAGCATTTAATCATCTAAGCATTATCCCAAGTCTCATGAAAGCAAATCTAAGGCCAGAAAAATGAAAGTCTCAGGAAGTAGCTCTAGAAACCAAAACTAAAACGTTTACTTCATGACTGTTCCTCATTAGTGCCCTGCCATCAAGTATAACAGAAATACAGCAAGAAGGGCATTTTCCACATTTTGAAGGAAACTCAGAATAATTTGGAAAAATGCAAAGTGTAGCAGGTGAAAAACTCTGAAAGCTCTGAATGCAACCAGCTCATAGCCCTCTTAGGATGACCCCAGGGGCCTGGTGACTATGGCGATCCATGTTCCCTCATCCCCAGTAACTGAGTGGGTAGCACCCATCAAGATGGGCAGGAAAATCAACAATGGGGTAGAAAAAAACTGGTTTCTTTACAAATCGATGAAATAGTAGAAAAAATGTTGGGTGATGCTTACTGAGAGTTTTAAAATTTGCAAGATAAATACTGTATGCATTAATGAAATATAAATATGAAATAAAACCATTAATGTTTTTAAGCAAAAGCAGGATAGAGGCCAGGCATGGTGGCACATGCCTGTAATTCCAGAAGTTGGGAGGCTGAGGCAAGAGGATTGCTGCGAGTTCAAGGTCAGTCTTGGCTACATAGTGAATTCAAGGTGAGAATCTGCCTCAAAACAAGCAAACAAAAACTTGTGGGATAAATCAGGAAAAATACGGACTATAATCTCACACACACACACACACACACACACACACACACACACACATCTGAGGACTTTAATCTTAATTTGTGTTTTTAAAAAAATTATATTTATGTTTTTAAAAAATTATATTTATAAATGCGTATCTGTACTAAAACACTCAATTAGTCTACTATTATGTATAGAAAGTTTAACCTCAAAGAGTTATTCTAACTTTTCATGGGATGACAAATGTAAACAGAAAATCATCAGTTAACATCTCATCATGTATGACTATTCTGTATTTAAATAAGAATGTTCTTTTCAAAATGAATTTAGGTCTTCTCAAGTTTGAAAAGCAAATGCTTCAGTGGTTCACTGAATTTTGTCCTATTTTAATTTCATGGTATTAGAATCCATTCTATTAGATTCGTGAATGCATGATTTTAAGTTATACAAAAATAGATAACACTGTCAAAATTACTTATTATTTGAGAAAGGAAATAACTCCTAAAAATTACACACATGAATCTTCATATAGGGCTCCTAATCCTCATAAATAACATACTCTAAATAAAGGGTTATATTCATAATTCTATTTCTATTTTATATATATCATTGTGACTTACAAAAGTCTTGTACATTACCTTTTCCAAAGTCCCTAAATCTATTCATCTATATTTAAGATTCCGGTAAAATAAAGACATTGTTAAAAAGAAAAAGCACAAGGTTGTACCTTTTCAGGATTTCCATACCATAGTAAAGTTCTCAGAAATATTTTATGATGGCAGATTGTTATTCTCAGCTCTATTTGAATGCCCATTTCGATTTCTAAAATATCTTTTGATGTTAAAATATAGCCATCTGTGAAGAACACCAAGTGTTCAAATCTGAAGTTATACTCCCTAGATCTGACTCTGAAAAGCACTTAGCCCTTTTCTACCCATCTCTGACCCTAAGAGAGGTAACATCTACCTCAAAGGATCATTGCTTGTATTAACTGAAGTAATATACATGTTAACTATCATACCAGAGCACTTCACACACACTAAGTGTTTAATATGTAATTATAGTCACCGCAATACAATGATGATGAAAATATAAAAAACTAGTTGATTAGTAACTTTAATTTTGAAACAAGATACTACATTTATTAAAAAAGCAAAGGTCATATCATAATGGCCTCTCGAACAGAAAGGATTCATTTAGTATTTCTTGGTAACAATGACCATAGGAAGGAGTGACAGTAATTATAGCTTTTCATTTGAATCATTCTATGATTTAAAATCAGTCTATTTGTCAGAACATAGAAATCAGAATGTAGATATAATGCATACTAATTTTCTAGCACTACATCCCTTTTTAAGGTATTTTAGGTGAAAGAACAAGTAGAGTGAAGCAAATATGTTCCTAGAGGAACTGTGCTATAAGAAAAATTAATTTGTAAGACGGGTGCCGTGGTGCACACCTGTAATCCCAGTGCTCTGAGAGGCTGACGCAGGAGGACTGCAAGTTCAAGCCCAGCGTGAACTTAGTGAACTTAGTAAGACCCTGTTTCAAAATAAAAAATAAAACATACTGGGGATGAAGCTCAGTTTCAAAGCCCTTAGTTCAAACTGCAGTACTGAAGAAAAAGAAATAAAAAGATAAAATTTAATCTGTATCATGTGTACTTCTAAACCACAGATGTTAACCTCAAAAAAGTAGTGTCTTAGATGTTCTGTAAAATTCTGAATCGAAATCTTCCAGAGAAATAATACACATGCACGAAAACTCCTATGCTCCGTGTCCTTGAAGTCAAAGACTTTCGTGGGAGTACAATCACATTAAACCAACATGATAACAAGAAACATAATAACAATCAGACAAATTATAGGGGAAGGATGGCCTTCGTGATGTTTTCAGCATAGAAATTCACCAAGGGATCCTCTATGACATTTAAACTTCAATTGAATATTTAAGTTTATCCTTTATATATGATTATTCCATACTCATCTATTTTGAAAGTGAAATTCCTATTAATTAGTGCTAATGACTTCCCTACAATTCAAATCTCCATTTCATTATTGAATTTTTAAAGTTAGCAAGCATCTATTTCTGTATTAATAAATGGTTCCATTAAAACTTATGTATTATGCCTAAGTCTAAAAGAAATTGTTCCAAACAGAAATGTGTTTTTTTTCCCTCAAGTTGCTCTCTCTCCAAAATCTGAAATTTAAGATATTCTTGTAATAAAAAATGTGTAAGTCAGTTATGCTCATCGAGTGTCCGGGACAAGTATCTACAAAGAACATTTTTCACGAAGCCCCCTTGTGGAAGCATGAGCATTTGGTAGCCTTGTCTGTCCTGACCGTCACAAAGGTCAGCCTCAGGACATAGCTTCCTGGGACAACAGCCGTCTAGCATGAGCAAGGTTCTGGGTTCCAGCTCCAGCTCCGCAAAAAAGAAAAAGGATTATGACTGTAGTAATTAAATCAATATTAAAGAAATGATGGCTTCTAATAAAAGTAATAATAATAAACTTGTCATTGGGTGCCAGGGTGTTTTCTGGACAAGATCATTAAACTTTCTGTATTTTCTCAGTCATGTAATCAAGCAGCAATAACTGAATTTTGCAGGTGTGATTAAATGTATGAGCATTACTGGATTTTCTGGGTGAGCTTAAACTAATCACATGGTTTCTTGAAAGCAGAGAACCTTTTCAAACAGAAGGTACCAAATAACAGAAGGGTCAGAGAGAAATTCTCTAAAAAGAAAAAGATAGAGGTTTGTTTAGAAGAGTTTCTAACATTCTTAAAAATGCAAGTAGGTTTTTATCACTGTAGTTTTCAAGGCAGAGCGAGCTTAGTGTTCAAAAAGTGTATTTGAAAAATAGTAACAAGTATCTTTAGGAGGTGTAATAAAAAATACAGTGAATTCTGCTGCCAAGTGCCATCCAACACAAAAGGAGGCTCGTAAAAGCATTTTCATGTGTCCTCATCCACCTTATTCACAGAATCTAGCATCATGAGACTGTGGGGTCTTTCCAAAATCCACAAGGACCATGAACGGTTAATGTTTTCAATCAATTCAAGACATGGAGGAGGCCACCACAGCACAAGACCTTCAGGAAAGAGACTTCCAGAATCACTTCAGAAGGGACAAGAGCATACATTCCTACAGCACAGTCACACAGTGGAGTATACACGGTTTATGGTATAGCAGTGCTTTCCCAGGAGGCTGACAGGACTGTGATGTCAGCAGCTGTTAGCATGCAGTGCAAAAAACTAGAGTACTCAGTAAAAGTTGGGAAAGGGCACTGAGGAGAAGGGAGTTTCCCCACATCCCACTTACTTTCTTAGCATGGTAAAAGGTAGAAACTTGGGAACATTTGAAACAATTGGACAAAATTCACTCTGT
>RJWT010045408.1:0-11624 GCA_004365215.1 Cuniculus paca
AATTAGCATTAATTTACTATTTTTTTAATTCTGTATCATTTCTATCCTTTTTTCTGTTTGATTTTTTTAAAATTAAAAAAAGGATGACACTAAGGATAATATAGCAAAAATGCTCAACACCACTCACTATTACAAAACACAAATGAAAACCACAATAAGGTATGCCATGGCTTATAGTCTAGATGTCCCCTCCAAAGCCTCAGTTACTCATAGGTATAGCTCTTGGGAGTGGCTGGATCATGAGTGTATGACACTGGGATTAAGACTTGTGGTACTGGATTAGTCCACTAGTTGGTTTAGTATAGTTCTGGCTATGTCTGAGTGGATTTACTGAAAACAGAAGCCCCACCCTGGGTGTGAGTGGCATCAACCAATAGCCTTATACCCTGGGTGGAATAAAAGGGAAGGAAGGCAGGTTTACTGCTTCACTACTCCTGACTGCCTCTGCAATACCTCTCTGCCATGCTACCCCACCTTAGAGTCAGACAACTATGGACTGAAACCTCTACAAACTGTATGCCAAAATAAACCTTTCTTCCTTTAACTTTGTGTGTCAGGTGTTTTGTCTCAGCAATGAGAAAATTAACCAAGAGAAGGTATCACCTCACACCTGTAAGATTGGTTACTATCGAAAAGATTAAAGATAACATTGGCAAAGATGTAAAGAAAAAGGATCCCTATACATTGTTTGGTATCTGAAATTACTATAGTATTGGAAATAGTATGGAAGTCCCTCAAAAATTTTAAAAGTGACCTATAATAAAATGTAACAATCCCACTCCTAGGTATATATGCAAAGGAAATAAATCAATATAGCAAAGAGAAATTTGCATACCCAAGTTGTGTTAATTAGCTTTCTGTTGGTGTAACAAAATTCCTGCATAAATCAACTTTAAGGAAGATTCATTCTAGCTCATGGTTTCAGGGTTTCAGTTCATGGACACTTGGCTTCGTTGCTTCTGGTCCCATGGTGTTATGGTTTGTATCTAGGTGACTCCCCAAGCCTCATATAGTCATGGAAGCGGCTGAATCTAGCATTTGTGATTGATTCGTTCTCTACTGCTGGGATTGGCAGTGTGAGTTCTGCACCTGCCAAGGGTGCATACAATGTAAGTTCAAGAAGGAGGTGTATTTTTCCCTCTTTTGCGCAGTTCGCTCTTGCCGCTTGCAGCCACCATGAACAGCTGCCCCTCAGCCACACCACCTTGCCTTGGAACCAGCTGAGTATGGACTGAAACACCCAAAACTAAGAAATAAACCTCTCCTTCCTTCACTTTGGGCATCAGGTATTTTGTCTCAATAACGAGAGAAAAGTAACCAAGACACATGGTGAAGCAGAACATCAAGGCAGGAAGTGTATGGGAGAGCAAAGCAGCTCACACACAAGAGGAAAAGAGAAACAGCAAGGGGAAGGACCTGGGACAAGATATAGTCTTCAAGAGCTTGTGCCCAAAGATTATGTCCCACCTCCTAAATTTCCACCACTTCCCACTAGCCCATAAAATTATGAACCCACCAATGGGTTAATCCACTGATGAGGTCAGAGCCCACATGATCTAATTACTTCCCAAAAGCTGTACTCTCCCAACACTGCTGCACTGGGGACCAAGCCTTAAACACATGAGCTTTAGGGATGATTTCAGATCCAAACTATACCACATAAGCCAAGAAATGAACACAACCTATACCTGCATCAATGGATGCACAAAGAAAATGTGGTACAGAAAAACTAGTCAGTTTTACAAAAGAGGAAATCTTGTCATTTGTGACAACATGGATGACCTTAGAAGACATTATGTTAAGTAAAATAAACCCAGCACAGAAAGACAAACACTACATGATCTCATTCATATGAGGAAGTTTTAAAAGTTGAACTCAGAGAAGCAGAAAGTATAATGGCTGTTACCATGGGATGGAGGAGCTAGAGAAGGAAGACAGGTCAAATAAGTTCAAAAGATTGATTGTAAAGCATGGTGGTTACAGTTAATTATTAAAAATCACTGAGAATAGATTCTATGCATTTTCTCCATAAAAGTGATAAGCCTATAAGGTTGTACAGTGGTATTTTGACTCACAAACTTAATTCTTTCCATGATTCTGGTTGCAGGATTTGATCCACATTTCTGGTTGATATAAGTACTATCCTTGCAATTCAGTTGCAAATGAGGTACCACTGCACACATCATTTAGCTTTTCTTAGCCACTCCACAATGTACATGTAGCTATAGCTGGGAAGCTGAGATAGAAAGGTCACGGGTTTGAACCTAGCCTGAACAACTTACTGACTTAGCAAGACCCTGTCCCAAAATTAAAAATTTAAAAAGGACTGAGGATGTAGCTCAGTGAAAAAGGCCTAGGTTCAACCCACAGTACTGCAAAAAATAAAATGCTGTCCCGCATAATATACAATTTTTGTCAATTAATTAATTTTTTAAATTCTAAACATTACTGAAGAACACAAATTATAATGAACAACTGGAAAGATAAACTATGTTCTTGAAAAGGAAGACCCCCATATCATAAGGATATCCCTCTCCCGACATTAGTTTATAAATTTAAACCAATTCCAAGCCAAAACAAACCAGTTTGGGGTTTTATACTCTGTGTGTGCGTACACATGCATGTGTGTATGTGTGTTTCTGGTGAGAGATCAGATAAAGAATAGACAATCATATGTAAAAATAACCTAAAATAGGCACAAAGAAATTTGACAAAGCAATGAGGAGCCGGGTATGTTGCTCAGTGAAGTGCTTGCCTACCCTATATGAGGTCCTCACTTCCATCTCCAGTACCACCAAAAAAAAGAAAAAAAAAAGGAGAAGGAGGAGACAAAGAAATAGGAGAGGAAGAAGGAATATTTACAGGGGGACAAGCCTGTAATCCCAACATTTGGGAGGTTAAAGCAGAAGAATCATGAGTTTCAAGGCCATTCTGGGCTACATAGGGCTTTCAAGGCCAGCATGGACTACATAGTGAGACCCTGTCCAAAAAAATAAAAAATAAAAATGACAGTTAATTACTTATTATTTAATTAACTAATTACTAATTATTTAAATACAGGATGATCACAAAATTGCATATTTTTCATTAATTGTTATAAGATAATACAACAGGAAATATAAAAATGACATTTTTATCAAATTTATTCCATACAAGAATCAACTGGTTGAAATGACCCCTGTCCAAGTGATGCTCTGGATAATCAGTACAAAAACAAACATACTGCCTGAGTGTCACTCAGAGTAAACTGTTAAATGGTTAATTCTTTGAAATATTAAAACATAGGCTAAAACTTTAATAATTAAAATACTAGCTACAGTGAATAAACTGCCAACAAAACAGCTTCCCAGAAATACACCCAACAAATGAGCATTTAGTATGCAAGGCAGCTAGCAACTAAAATCAGCAGGGAAAACACAAATTACCCAATAGTTTGAATGAGACAACTGAGAAGCCATCCAGGAGAAGTTACAGTCAGAGCCACACGTTACTCTGTGTACCAGGACACAGACAAATGAGTAAAAACCATAAAAGTAGTACTATAAGGAAAGCCAGAAAAAAACCAGGAGATTCCTTTTTAAACTTAAGAATTCCTTTCCTAACTACAAGTCAAAACCCAAAACCATAATACAAAAACTAGTAGCTCTCCTTTTATGCAAACTTCTGCCATGTATGGCAAAACAAAAAGAAGGTATATCAGTAGCTGGGAAAACACCTGAGCTTAGACCACTCAAGAGTTCATCTATAATTTGCAGAAAGATCAACCACCTAGAGTTCATAAATGAATAAAATCAACAAAATTTCACAGAGAGAAAAAAACAACAACAGTCTTCAATGTCTGAAAGGATGCCAAACTCACTCATAATAAAGGAAATGATCCATGTCCCCTATTGAGACAGATGATTCAAGCTTGGTAACACCCAGTACTGGCCCAGATGAGGGGACAGCACTCTCACTACTTTCTGTGGTGAGTACCAGCTTAGTCTTGGGGAAGCGAGGGAAAGTCTAGCATTGCACAAGTGAGTCACAAAGGTATGAGGCTACAACCCAGCACTGTTCATTGCACACACACACTGCATGGAGGTGGTGTATAAGGGCAAAAACACCCAGGTTATCACTCTGTATAAAGAAGACTGAAAGCACCAACACTCCCATCAACAGATGACTATGACACCCTGTGGGTACATTCACACCACGAGATACTGTGCTGGCACAAAGAAAAAGAGCACTGTGCAGAGAGGCAAACACTTCTTCCCCTCCTCACATCAGCACCCTGCTGTGTGAGGCAGGGAAGCAAGGGGCAAAAAATGTATCACACGACTTAAGGAAGAAAAAGAGAAATGCAAAAACACACATTGGGATTTGCCTGATGTGCATCAAGAGGCTCTGAAAGGTTTTATCAGAAAGACAACATAAGCAGTATCACCAGCAGAGACCAAGGCTGTGCCTAACATACAGAGACTTTTAACTTCCTACTGCACCCTTCCTTGTAAGATTTTTACTGTTCAACTATATAAAAAATGCAGAATACTAAGATAAAAGGCCTAAGTTCAACTGTAGACTATCCACAGTGTGAAAAAGAACTCAGCAATGAAGGGAACTACTTACACACACAGCGGCCCCAGGAACTGTGCAGGGAATGACAACGAATAGGAAAGCCAATCCCCAGAGATTGCATACTACATTGTTCCATTTCTGTAACACCCTTGAGATGACTTTACAAACCAAAAGTCTCCTGAGTATTAAAGAAGAACAGGGCAAAAGCAAAGAAATGTGGGTGAAGGGGTTACATGGAAGGGAACCTCTTGGTGACAGCACAGGGGTCTCAGCTGCATGCATCCCTCTCTTGGCTGTGCTAGTCTACTAACTCTGCAACACCACTGGGGAAACCAGGTAGAGTGCCAGGACCACTATTACTTCTTACACCACACCTGGTCTCGGATGCCCATCTATATGGGGAGGGCACGGTGAGTAGTCAGTTAGAGAACTTACTGGCTCCACCATCCTTCCTTCAAACACAGTAGACTTAGTGCCAAGCCTATTATGAGAAGTTTATGCAGACCTCCTGAAACCATGCATGGGAGTGTGTTTCCTAAAAGATGAATGGATCAAATCAGAGACACTGTGGGTAATGGAAGGGCTAGTGCAGGCAGCAGAAGTGAGTTGAGGGCTTACAGTTCTGAGAAACACCTCAAACTCACTTACCTAGAACCACTCCCCCCACATAGGTCCCATAATTCTAGAGGGGCAGAATGGGAAAGTGAGACCACACATGTGATGACAGTTGAACTCAAATAGACTCCCAACCCTGCTTTTGCTTGCTTTGAGATCTTGAGAAAAACATCCCTTCTTGGGCTAGAGAAAAAAATGACTCCTAATACCCTTCTCTGATCAGCAGCACAGAGTCACCAGGCCACTCAGTTGAGAGCTGCAGGATGTTCCTTGTGATCACTGTAGCACTACCCATGTCCCACCCACCAGTATGGCCTCTCCATCTCCCCTGCCAAATGCTCCTCAGCTCATAGTAACTGAGTTGTGCACACACCCTGAGAAAGCAGCAGAACCTTAAAGACAAGTCTGGAGGCAACAAAGCTAGGCAGGTCACTGCTTTCTGCAAACTACAGCTTCCTTCTTGCAAAATGGGGACAAGAGTGCTGCTTTGGATGCTACTCTGCCCATATGGAGCATTCACTGTTACTGTCCCCAACCCCTTCCTGTCATTTTGGAGAGTAGAGAACCCCGGGGCACAATGGAGGCTGACCATCCAAAAGGTGAGGCTTAAAAGTGATTGCTCTCCAGAATCATTAAATCATGCCTAAACAAGTATTTACTGAGGGCCCATTCTGTGTTTTCTTATGCTGGGACCACAGAGACAGAAAAGACTGTCTGGCCCTGGAGGCAGGCACAAAAGAAAGAAAACAGAAACAAATTACTGCAATCAACAAGGAATGAGCCAGCCTAAGACATTTTATTGGCATCCCGAGCTTTCTATCTGTCTTGGCATCCCCCAAAAGAAACGCAGATGCCAGGAAAAGCCAAGGTGCCAGGCCCTCAAAAACTGGCAGGGCTTCTTCATGGCAGCACCCAGCTGACCTCTGAAAACTAGGGTGAAGGTCACCAACTGGGACCATTTCAGGCATGGAGATAGCCCTAGCAAAGACACCAGAGGATAGACTGGGGGCAGCCTTGAGAAGTAAGCCCAGCAGGTTTCCAGGGATGGAAGACCAGGAAAAGATGCAATGAGTCTGGCTTTATGTCACAAGGATTCTCAACCAGGAGTGACAAAGCCAGAGTGACATCTTGGTTGGATGAGTCAGAATATTAAGAGTGAACTGGGGGACCAGGTTGGAGGCTGTGAACTAGCTGAAAACACTCTGGCAACTGACCTTTCTGAACCTTGTACCAGGAAGAAACAGAACTGATGGCCTCCCTAGTGCCAATCTCTGCCTCCCTGCCCACCTCCACACCATGCTCATTAGCACCCTGGCTGTGGGTGATGCAGCAGGGGAAGAAGGCCAGACTGGAGAAATGAATCTGGCTCCTCATTAGCACTGCCTTAAAAGCCTGTACTGAGAGGGCAGCCAAGCTCAGGAAGGGGGCTGTTGTGTTGTGTTTTTTAATGTTGAGAAAGATTGATTCTGGGCTTTTGGCTTAGAAATATGTCCCTTTCCAAAGACTAGACAAGAATGAATTATAGATCTGGGTGGAAGGCAGCCAAAGGTGCCGGAGTGGGGGGGGTGCACCCGCTAGCACAGATTTCTTATGATCCTTGGTGCCCACAATTCCCTTCCTGGAGGCTCCATCAAATGCCTGCCCTTCGTGTTTCCTGACCACACCCCCACCATAAGTATCCATCTTCTGATGTTTGCTGCAGGCCCATCTGTACCCTGAAGACTATGTCCAGGGTTAGCCACCACCAATGGAAGGACAGACAGACATGGACAGATGGATGCCCTGAGCATAATGGCTGCCCCAAATCCATTGCAATATCTGCCTCAGTGACTCACCACCTTCCACAGTCCTGAGGTAGTCACACCCACAAGTTAGTTGCACCTTTCACAGGCCAGGACCAGTCACTGACAGCAAGGTGCTCATTCCACCCACATCACACATCTCACCTCACTGAAAACAAGTCTCCTGATCTCTGTTCAGCCTCCACTATTCAAGAACATTAACCAGCAACTCTGGAGTCCCAAAGCCCTCACACCTGTGCCACACTCTCCTTGAGAATGTCATCTCGACAGGGAATGAGGCCAGGAACGAGCCTTCATTAGTATAATAACCACTGTTACTAAAATGTCCTCCAACTCACAGGGCACCTTCAAGTTTGTGAAAGTTTCTCCAGTCTGGTCCTCAGAAGAAATCACACAGCAGGAATGCGAGGCAGACCAGTAGCACACTGGTCTGTACTGTGGGCTCCAGAGTAAGAATGCTGGGGTTCAGGTCATGGCTGGTATAGAATCTAGCAGGTATCTGGCAGATACTCAGGGTCAAGAGACAGTGGTAGCTATTACAATGATGGCCCATAGACAGTGAAGATGGTCAGGTCTATGCCAATCCTAAAGGCAGACCGCACTCTGGCCATCTGTGCAGAGCAGGCTTTCTGGAGTGGGCAGCCCAGAGAGCAGTGAAGAAGAGTAGTTCCACTGACCCTGGGGGCTGTGCTTCCTCACCTCCCACGGTCCCTTTGAGCTTTGGGAATTCTTCCCTATACCCCTCAAGTAATATCTAAAAGTGCCCTGAGCTCCTGTGTCTCTAAGATGACATATTGCCACCCACCCCCAAGAGAGACTGACCTAAGATCAGACCAATGTCATGAAAGTGCAGGGCAGGGGGAAGACCAATGAGTGACACAGGTAGGGCCCCACAGCTAAGGTGCTACAAGGTTGTGCTCTGAAAAATCACTGCACAAGGCAGGGCCAGGTCCCAGGCTTTCTTTATCTCAGAGGAAATAAGAGGCAGACAATACGATAACCTTCCATTAATCAGTGGAAAAAAATAATAAAGGTTTATTGGGTAACAATATGCAACATTGCAACCACTGTTAAATTCCTGTCGCCTTGTTTTGAAAACCTATACTGTTATTGTTTTGGGTTTGTTGTTGCTGTTTGTTTGTTTTGCTTTCTGTTTTTCTTTTCTGTGTCTTTTTTTTTCTCTTAAATAAATATAAATAAATAAAGGTTTATTGGGCTGAAGCACTTGGCCAGGTTCTCACAGGGCTGGCCACACTCACTAGTTTTGAGTCAGGGAAAGCCACTCTCTCTCGAGCCCAAAGGCCAGGCTTGCCAGGATAACAAGCCGCCCCTGAGGAGTAGAAGAAGGACCCAGCTGCCCAGCTAACACATCAATTCACCAAAAGTGTGCAGTGCTTCTGTCACCACGAGGGACCAACCCCACAACACCAAGCCATGAAGCACAGATAGTCCTGGACTGCAGGCTCCAGAAATAGGCTCTGAGTGGGGTTTGGCGCAGACTCCAGAGCCCTCCCCACACAACCACCTCAGCACAAGTCAGCTGGTCCTCAACTACTTAGCACACAGCCAAGCAAAAGCCAGGCCTCCTGCCTGCCCAGGTGCTCACAGGCTGCCCTACTTGGCACAGCCTCTCAGGAGTCCCAACCACACGACTTGCCCAGGGCCAGGGCCTTCCTCTGCCTGCAGCAGTCATTCTCCTCACACCACCTCAGCTACAAACCACTCAGTCTTCAAGATTCACCTCTGGCCTCAGTCACATCCAGAAGCCTTTCTGGTATATCCCTGCACACACACTGCAGGTATGGTGCCCCTTCTGTGCCCCCTCACAGTAGTGTCCCCAGTGAACCCAGGGAGGACTGCTGGCCATTCTGTCCTAAACCTCACACAAGGCCCAGCCTCTGACACTTTCACAATTTCACAACAAGCACCCTGACTGCAGGGCTCTGCCAGTGATGCAAAGCTACACCAGCAGACTACCTTGGTAGTGGTCTATGTCCTAACAGCATCTACCCATGTCCAGGAAGAAGGACTGTGCAGTGTGGCCCAGCTTTCAACCCAAACACAGAGTCATCTTTATTCTGCCCCAGATTTAGCCAGTCTCAGACTAACAGAGAATCCTATGGCTGGGACAAGGCCAGGCAATGACTTTGATATGCTGCTGAGGACAGGCTTCTGTTTAACATCTAGGGAACTCTGAACCAAGACCTTCACCCCAATTCAACTTCTGAGGTAAAGGCACACTGCCCATAAAACATCTTCAGAAAACTATTCAAGGCACCACCTGGTTTATACTTGTTGGTAGGTGACCTCTTCTAAGCCAGAGGACTTAGGCCAAGATAACTCTTCCGATGGAAGGTTCTGGATGGCTCCAGGGCAGCATTAACAAGAAGCATGATTCAGGGTCAGCCCTATCATAACCCTCCATTTCAACCAACATCCACTGGGAGCCCATGGGTTCCAGGCTTTGCGCCACAGCTAGATGTGGTAGTGGCAGACATATAGACTGCAAGGACTGCAGAATCTACTGTGAGCATTCTTCTCTGCCTACCTCAATGTACTGCAATGGGACAGTATTAGGATGCTCCAAGAATACAGTACAAATCCAAAATTCAGAAGTAACAGCAAACAACTGAAAGTAATACCCCTCGAGAAGACAGCACAGGCCATATATCCTCTCCTTTAGTCTTTCAGTCACTTGGTCTCCCATTCACAGATGGGACTCCAAAGAGGTCTACCTTCAGAATGCTCACCAGTTCATTATCACTGATGCTGCACAAAATCAAATGTTTAAAAACATAATGAATTGTAGCTGGACTGAGCCACACATGCCAAAATCCACTCAAACCATGAAAATAAATACTGTAGCCATAGGTACACCCATGTGCATTAAAACAGAAAGCCTACACCTCAGCCAAATGTTCATTTGCCCCAAACACTACTCAGATGAACAAAATGCCAACAACCTTAGAAGCAACATGTATCAGGGTCCAATGGACAATGGTTAAGCAACTCAAGCCAGTTTGCCTTCCTGTGCCCCAGTCTCTTCACTTGCAAAATAGAGCTCAACAGGTCCTTCTCCCAGAGTTACTGAGCACAAGAACTTAGCATAGATCCAGGCCTCCAGGACTCCTAAATACATCTCCATAGTATTTTAGCATTACCCCTGATAAATGCTTCCATTCTCTCTGCCATTCAGACCTTGCCCTGCCACCTGGCCCAGTTCAAATTCTACACCCTGAGAATGCCCTCTCTTCAGGGTCCCCATCACATATCGAAGTCTGGCTGTCATTGGCTGGATACACCTTTGTGGTCATGGTTTGTGCATCTTTTCTCTCCACTTGGAAGGTAAAACCCCTACTCCCTGCTTGGAGATGCCTAAGTCTTGAACTTCCACACCTGTGCATCTTCTCTCTGCCTTCTCCTTGAGCAGCATACTCACTTGTTAAAACCTGTTGGGTGCCCACCTGCTTTAGATGTTGCACTGGGTGCCCAGGTCAACCAGGGCAGAGGTGTCTACACAAAAGGGATTCACAGGTATGTGTGGGAGACAAACATGGGAGTGCCTGGGCATTCCAAGCATGTGCATGCATTCACACACACACAAACACACGTTAAAAAAATCATGAAATATGCAGGAAACAAGAACCTCTACAGTTTTGGGGCATATGGAGCAAGAACCAGAAGATACAACTGTAGCTGTAAGTACAAGTCAGATCCTGACCTTCAACCTATAGGAAATGGAAAGCTATGGAAGTAATTGAGGGATGGACACCTGCCTGCCTACCTGAAGCCTTCAGACCCCTGCCTGCCTACAAGCATCCTGGAACTAAGCCATGGCCCCATGCCTGCAGAGGACCAGAGAAGGGAGCACCCAGGGAAGGTTAGGTGGGCAATCTGGGCAGCCACAGGTTGTCTGAGTGCACAGACACAGGCTTGGAAAGGGGAGGAAGGGTGGAAGTGACCCTGCTAAAACTCAACCTCCTGCACAAAACCTGATTTACCAATCTCCTACAGTCATGTGCAATCACAGCTTGGCTCCTAACCCTGAACCACCCTTGTATCCAGGCACTCACTGCACATTTCTACCAAGAGCTGACAGGAAAGTACAGTTTTCATCACCCAAGGCACTAACAGGCTTCACCTGCACCTTTCAACCTATGACTCAGTGTCCACGCTGAGGGTGCGCTAAAGAACAAACTCAATCACTGCCTCATTGATACCATGGATGCAGAAAACAAGCAGAGAAGTGGAGATGATAGCACATGAAGTGCTGAGGAGGAGAGGAGACAGAATGAGTCAGAAAATATGGGGGAGAGAGATGAAGAAAGTGAACCAGTTCCAGATGAGCCCAGACCTGCAATGGAGCTGCCTTCAGACCAGGACATAAGGGCAAGACAAGCTAGAGCATAGGCAAAAAAGGAAAGGGTACCAAGTGTAGCTGGAATGGTAGCTGACAGGACGAGGGGCAGAGGAACAGCACCCTGACCTACGCAACTTTCGGTAAGGACTGCAAAAATCCTTACCTGCACTGTCCAACCGGCAGCCACAGTCAATGTGGCGCCATTTTAATGGCTACACATAGCTAGTAGCTGCCACCCCGGACATAAGACAGAACTTCCAGGACCGGGGAAGAAGTGAAACCTGTGTCTT
>RJWT010045409.1:0-11638 GCA_004365215.1 Cuniculus paca
ACCATCTGCTGCAGGCGAGAGGGCACAGCAAGAGACCAGGCAGGCTCAGGAGTAGCGGTCAGAGAGCGTAAAGCCTGCACTGCAGAGTGCCCAGCCAGGCGATGGTCAGAGAGGGCAGCACAGGGAGAGTCCGCGCTGTGTGCAGGAGAGCAGAAGAGGACGGAGCAGCCTGCAGTCAGGGTGAGAGCAACTCGGATCCTTTTAAGGAGGAATATGTAAGCGTGGTTGTTAAACTTGATTTCAGGCCTAGGAGTTGGGGGAGGTTCATGTTCCCATTGCCTTTGGCTACTGTCTTACAGCTTTTTAACCAAATAAGGACAAGGCCAGAGCGCCTGCAGTGGCAATAAAAGCAGAGGGCCTGACCTACACAGGGAGGCTGGGTTTCCCTCCTGGGTCAGGCAGCACTAACTTCTACCCTCGTGGCTGAGCAGAGCCAGGGCTCGGGCCTGCAGCTCCCCCATGTGTCCGCTGGGCCCCCAGCAGAGTGGACACCTGTGCCCAGACCCTTGCTGCCTTCGCTGCCTTCTCCACCCCAGCCTTGGGTCCAGGCTCAGTCTGACGTCTGTCAGCCTCACCAGGAGAGCAGCAACAGATGGATGTGATGTAACACAGCTCACTTGCTAGGTCTGGAGATTAGACCAAGACAGTCAAATCACGCAACCACCAATGCTTCATGGATGCCTCCAGTCCAGAGAGTCACATGCAAGCCAGAGGGTGGGCAAGGTCCCTGTGTGCCACATAGAAACCCTTTAATTGCTAGATCCTTTGGACATTCAAGGGAGTCTAGGGAGACGCCAGGCAATTTAGGTATTTCAATATTTTTACAGTTCATGTGGGCCATATTGAATGTCAGCCATGAAAGGCCTTTTCCAAATTGCCAACTCTGGTTTCATTAAACAGTGAAAGTAATAATTCATGCCAATCAGCTATCCTTAGCTCTTTCTCCCAGAAATATATATTAACTTCCAAGCCACTGGGTCAGGGGTATCTGCATCACCATGGGCCTCTGCCACCCGCCAGCCCAGACCAGCAAGGGAGCTCATATGGGTGACACTCCAGCCCGCATCTCCAGGGGCTCAGGCCCTCCCTGCAGAACCACTGGTGAGCTGAGTGGAGCCCAGTGGAACCACTGGTAAGCCAAGAAGAAACCCAGCCTCCTAGAGTCAGTAGAAGCCCCGCCTGGGAGAAGCTGTTGCTAAGCAACCCTGGAGCCCATTCCAGGAGGGCCCATCTGTTGGCCAGGCCAGCTTCATTGTGTTATGCCTCAGGTGCCATCTGCTCCCTCCCGTGTGCCTTGGAGTCATGCAAAAGTCCATCAGCAGCTCCGTGTGAGCCCACAGGGGACAGGCAGTAGATAATTTCTGTCCTAGCTGTGTCTAAACATAGACGCAACAGGCAGGACCCGGGGAGGCAGCAGCCGAGATGGATGTGAGCACTGAGGAGCTTTTCTGGTCTCTTGCTCCTCCTCCCCCACCGCCAGCTACACTGCTGCACGGTGCCTTCTGCCACGAAGTTGTGCAGCTGCGCAGCACCTGGATTTCTGTTGCTTTCAGGTTAGATGAGATGTTTTACAGCCAACTTTGGATTGCTCTGTGGACAGTGACTGTTTTTCCCTCCCTGCTTTTATCGGCTCTCTGTCCACTCCTTCCCTTACCCCAGTGCAGCTGGCGGAACCATCTGACAGATCAGCTCCATCCTTATCCAGCTGTTGTCAAAGTTAACCACCCTCTTCCCAGAAGTGTATTCCTCCCTGGGCTTGTGGATGCTAAACCACCTTGAGTTTTCTGTTTTTCTGGGTGCTGCCCCTTCTCGTCTCTTTTAATGGCCCTCCTTTCTTCTCCTACTCCTGAAAATGTAGACCTTCTCCAACTTTCATGGTTCAGTTTTATTTTTTTTTCTCTCTCTCTCTCCATCCTGTAACCCTGAGATTTTCCCACTTCTTGGTCTTCCTCAGTTTCTGGATTCCTCAGTCTTTTGATTTCTGCCTTTATTTCCCAGTCCAAGTTTCCCCCTGAAGGGTTCCTCCTTTGATGTAAGGTTACCCAAAAAGTAGATTAAATGTGTGGGCAGAGAACCAGAGAGAAAGGAGGAGGAAAGGGGAGAGGACTGAAATAACATCAGATATTTTATTCTATCTTTTATCATGAGAAGGCAAACAAAACTGTTGCTGGGTTCCTTTAAACTTTCTCTATTGAGTTATGGTGGCAGCGGGGGGTGAGGGGCACTATCGTCTTTTTAATGCTCAGACCTTCTAAATCCTCCTAATTCTGCCCTACCCCACCCTCATCTGTAACTCAGCAAACATTCATTCAAAAAATAATTGGTTGAGCAAGTAATATCTAAATAGCAACCATTTCCCCAAACTCTGTGCTTCTTCCGACTTCCATTTCTGTCTCGCTATTGCCAGCACCCAGTCTAAGGGGCTTCTTCCCAGTGTCCCTCCTTCCTGCCACTCTTCCCATGCCCACAGCCAGCCACCGCAGGCTCAGGCCCAGGCCCCCAATGCTCTGCATGGAAAGTCACCCAGCCTACCTGCCCATCACTGTAAGAGAATCGGATGCCCTTGAGGTCCCAGTGGGGCAGGACTTAGAGATGGTTGATGCCCTCACCCATATAGCAGCCTGATTCTGCCACCATGTCCCTCCTGGAGCTGTGACACCTACACTTCAACTTCCACACTGCAGGTAAAGAACAGTATTTTCTGCCCAGATGGGAAGACACGGGAGAAGAGGCAGCAGAACACATTCCATGGCCTGCTGTTGTGCCATCTTCCCTCCTCCACCACCTGCTGTGGGCCTCAAGCACATGCTTCAGATGTGACTGCTGGCCCCTGCCTTGTGGAGACATTTCTCCTTGGGATGTGGTCTCCTTTAAGTTGGCGACTGTGCAATCTGGGTTGATTCAAGCGGCACAGAACAGAAGAAAAGCCGCGCTCCTTCTCTGTGGAACTCGATACCTAGTAACATGGCCAGGGTGACCTCGTCCCACAGCCCCTGACTCATGCTGCTGACTTGAAGCAGGTGGCCATCTGGCTCTGCCTCCCAGGCAGGCTGCTGCTTTGGGGGTAGCTCGAACCTGACTGCTTCCCTGTCCCCCATTCACTTACTGTCTGCTCATGTTCCCAGCTGCCTTGAAAGCCAGGAAGGTTCCATTCCACACTTCTTCTGCAGAATCCGCTAGACTCCTACCCTTTAAACCAGTCAGTTTATGGTCAATAAAAACGGGTGCCTGATACCTAGCTCACCTCTCTGCCATTGCTCTGGGGCCCCGTTCTCATTCCCCATGGCATTCCAGTGTCTCCGTGACCTCTGGCCTCTTCAGTGCCGTCTACCCTCCCCCAACACATGGAGCCTATGATCAAATACATATGATCAAATTGACTCTCCCAGAAGGGCAGGATGTGTCTTTGCTTCTGTTTCTTCCCAGCTCCAGCCCCTGACCCTGGGCCCAGTCGGGGCTCCTTTGTACAGGGACAATCATAATTAGCAGCACTCTTCCCCACTCCAGCCTCATTTTTAAGGAGTGCAATTCTCTGGTCTTGCAGCAACCCCTCAGCATCACTGCACTCACTGGGCCACTGTTCTCCGATGCTTTGCTGTCTCGAGCTTCTTGTGTACTCCCCCTCATCCTCACACTGACAGCCCTACTCTGAACACAGGAGCAGCTCCATTTCTTCATAGGAGGCTCCCAGAATGCCCTTCTGAGTAACAGTGCACACTGAACATCTGTACCTGAGACAGGCAGGCGGCCATGCAGACAGGTCATCGAGAGCCCTCTTATGTCTTGCCCTTGGCCTCAAGTGCACGTCCCTGGAAGGATGGCCTCTGGCCCAGGTTTCAGACAGGAATGCTGAGGCTCAGAGGAAAGGGGAGGCTTGTCCAGTGCCCCAGGGGAACATGTCTGTGTTGGGGACTGAAAGTTTTGTGCATATAAATTTTGTCCTCCAAAGTGACCCTCTTTGCCTGTTCTACAGGGTCTTTTGTTGGCCTAGTCCTAAGGTGAGGAATGGAACCAGGCAAGAGACCAGTCCAGGTCAGGGCTGGCCCCAGCTTTGCAGTTACTACTTTGTCTCTAACCTGGTACAGGTCTTTGCCCCATCTTGGCCTTAGTCGTTTATCACCTGTAAAATGGGGACATTTGGAAGTTGCAATGCCAGGTGTCCACAGTGCCATGCAGGAATGTGATTGTGTGCATGGGGTCAGGTGTGAGACAAGATGAAGTGGTTATGGCAGGAACAGAAGAAAGCAAGTCCCTTCTTAGAGCATTTAGACCCCAATCCTCTTTCCCTTCATCTTCTTCCTCTTCATCCTCTCCCTTGTTCCTCCTCAGTGGATTAAAACATCTCTTGCTGCAGTTTACCCCTGAGTGGTTAGTTTTCGGCCCATGACATTTATCTCTAAAGACTTCTTTTTCGACATTTTGGTTTTCTTTCTCAAAGTTTCAGACTATGGCCTTTCTACTCCATAAGTGCATTTTGAGAGTGTTCCCAGCTCTGTGCCCACTTTGATATTTCCTTATCTGAGTCATACTAACTCGATCTTACAGCTTCCCCCATTTCCACTTTGCATACTTTCATCTTCCTTCTTTGGTTAACCCATTACCTGCAATTAGGTAGACTTGGAGTCTAGACTGGACTTGTATGAAAACTGATTGTGAAACAGATAGGTAAATAGAGAATGAAAAGTATATTTCACAAGAAAAAAATGTCCCAAAACTAGGAAACCAACCAAGAGGATATAACACATAGTTCAAAGGAAGCAGAAAGAAAAACAATAACATAACAAAATATATCGATAATCATAACACTTCCCAGAAAACAAAAAAATGCTGACACGTGAATCTCTTGCCAGAGAAATTACCAAGGAAAGAAAAGTAAATCTGAGAATTAGGGAGCTGTTCGGTTGCTAGGGTGAAAAGGAAAGCCCAGACACATGGAATGCTTCTCAAGCCTTTTATCATGGGTCCCTTGCCAACGCTGTTACCTAAAACCTTCTAGGGAATGAATGAAATTATGTTTACACAGTTCTTTCTATTTAGATGCAGAAGAGCCATGTTAAATCTAGGTGGCAGGATTTTTACTGCTTAAGCAGTCTTCAGTACTGTCAGATAACCTGTCTGTATGGATTATTTTCTCTTGTAGGAGGGGCCCTTCCTGAGAACCCCCCGGAATAGTGACTACACGTACCCCACCAAGCCAGCCATTGAGGTAACCCCTGACTCATGTCTGCCTCTTTGACGCCAGCTGTGCTCTGCTGCCAGGGGCCTGGGGCGTGGCACAGGTTTGAGGGTGTGCACTTAAGCAGAAACGCACCCTTCTTACATCATGGGAACTGGAATGTACAGAAAAAGACTCCTGAACCGTGAGGCTCCCGCACTGCCCCAACATGTTCTCAAGTTGCCTACCTGATGTCAGTGACCAGTCAGAGGAAGTGCCTTTGACCTTGGGGAGCAGGCGGTGCCCTGCGCCATGCACTTCCCAAAGGCAGAAGCTGAGTGGGAGGAGTCTCAGTGCCCCAGGTGGGGCCCAACAGGAAGCTGACGCACACCCATCGGCACAGCCCTGAGGGCCGCCTTGGTCCAAGTCAGTCACCCCACTGAACACTCAGAGCCCAGGGGTTTAGTGACCGCCACTCCCAAGATGGCCTACAGGATCCTCCACCACACATCAACCCTTGCAGGACAGCCCTGGTGTAGAACATGTCTGTTGGCCACCAGGACAGGGGCTCAACCACCAGTTTCAGCTTCACACTCATGGTTTCACACCAGTCTTATGCTAGATGCTGGTGGGGATTGAGAGAGATCACACATCGTCCTTACCTGGGCAGTTAGAGCCCAATAGAGATGCTACAACCATTTATTGAGGTTCTACTATGTGCCAGACACTGTTTCAGGGAGTTAGAGAAGTAGACCTGATGGATGGGTCCTAGCTCTCATGAAGTTTATAATCCGCTGAGGAAAGTACCCAGTAAATAGTAACAATGCCAAGGAGGGTGATCTTAGAATGATGGGGCCAAGGGAAGGGTGGCAAATTCAGACGCATTGTGCAGGTTGGGCTTCTTTGAGGAGGGGTGATTTGAGCTAAGATAGCTAAGATGAAAAGATGGGGCTCCCAGAAGAGGCAGAAACACAGCCCCAAGCAGAAGGACTGGAGACCACAAAGACTTGGAAAGGGGGCTGAATTCTGTGTACTTGAGGAAGAGAAAGGAGGTCAGAGTGGGTGGGAGAGGGTGCTGAATGATGGGGAGAGTGCAGGAAATGAAATCAGAGGGGTGCTCTGGGCCAGATCACACAGAACCTGAATTCCTGAGTAAGAAGGTTGGAATTCAGATGGGAAGCCACTGGAGGTTTTAGGAGAGGGTGATATGATCGAGTTCACATCATTCATTCATTCATGGTGATACTGAGGATTGAACCCAGAGCCTTCATATTGGGTTACATCCCTACACCTTTTGTAAAATTTTGAGGAAGGGTCCTGCTAAGTGACTTAGTTGTTTGGGCTGGGCTTGAACCTTGCATCCTCTTGCCTCAGCCTCCCGCAGTGCTGGGATTACAGGCATTCACCATCACAGTTGGCTTGGTCCACATCTTTAAGAAATTTCTCTGATGACTATGTGAACAGACTGGAGATCAGCAATCAGAGAATAGCTTTTTCCAAGTCAAATTAAGATTCGAAACTAATCTGTATGAAATTATTACAGAACAGTTGCTAAGCTCCAGAGTATTAGCAGTAACAGCCTTGTGGCTGGGACCTGTGCTGTCTTTAACTTGGACTCTCTGGTTCACATTAGTCCAATAGAGTCTTGTCCTAGCTGAACCCAGTGACCAAATTCTATCATAAATCTTGAAATGTCAGCTACATCTTGTCAATCAGCACTTAATTTATTTCACATTTACTTACTGGGCGCATAGAGGAAGCAGCTGCTGTTCTAATTATTGATAGACAGTGGAGAACAGAGTGAGTCTGGGCCTGACCTCTTGGGTCTTCATTCTCATGCATCCTTGCTTCCACTGCTAGAGAGTTAGAAACCCAGGCTTAGAAATATCTATCTGCTGAAAGTAGCCACAGACAGGCAATATCATTCTAACCTGGGAACATGTCAGAAATGCAGCATCCTGGACATTGTCCTGGTCCTGCAGAATCAGACTCTGCACTTTTACAAGATCACAGAGGGCTAGGAAGCCCCGGTTTAGGACACAGCTTGTGGTTCTCCCCCATGACAGGTGATCTTGCTCAAGTTTCAGGCTGCGTCTGTTAATCTACATGGGCTGTGCATGTCTCTGGCTCCCCATGATTGGACATATTTCTAAGGTGCTGATGGCCACATAGTATTTTTTAAGTGTATTTTCTCAGAGTATTTATCATTTGTCCACAAGTCTATTCTGGATTTCAGTAAAACTTCCAAACAGAAGAAGAATAAACTAAATTCCATTGGGTTAGGCAAATAATACTTAAGAGACTCATTTTTACTCCCCCATGATAGGGATATCTTAACAAAACTTGTCTTCACCATCACCTGCCTGAACAGATGAGGTGAGTTTCCAAAGCCTCTGGCAGTCACACTCCTAGAGAACCAACCTGTCAGTGGAGGCCTCCTGTGCACCCAGAAATAGGTATTTGGGATTCGGGGACACAGATTCAGGTCTCCATCAGCTTTCTCGGTTCTAGCCATTTCTGTGCCCTCTGCTTCCCACCCCTACCCCTACCTAAGCACCTGGAAAGTATGCCCTGTATTACAGAGACTGGGAAAGTTGATCAAAAGTATGGAGGGCTACAGGCATTCATTGGTAAACATACAAGGAATTGGTGGCTCTTACGTTAAATATGCAAACATGCACACAGCTGTATAGAAAAGGTATGCAAAAACCAATGATTTCTTAGGCTCTTACATTATAATTAGTGCTAACAACATAAAGGCATGTCTATAATCTTATATTTGGCACTTATCTCCTGTGTCCCTTCAGAAAACCACATGTCGTAAGAGTTCACTGCTTTTCCCCCTGGTTTGGGGCAGCTGCTGGCTCCTCTCAGGAGTGTAGATGAGCCAGGACGGGAGGGTTGTGTGAGTGTGCACGTTGCACGTACATGTGGATGTGCACCTGTGTGTGGGGGGGTACGTGGAGTAGGCAGACACCCATTTTCTCCTCCAATTTTCCTCTTAGCCCATCTACAACCAGCAGCTCTTGCCCTCCCATGAACCCCTGCAGCAATGTATTTCTAGTTTCACCAAAACCCCCTTAGCTGGCTCTTCTTGGGTCAACACTGTCTGCTCAGTGAGTGTTGGCTTTGTGTCTTTGCTTCCATTGATTTAGAACTGGGGCAGTGACTTCTTGTGTACAGAGTGGAATCCTTCCAATAGCGTCCCTACCTCAGGTGAGCGAAAACAGCGTCACCCCCTCACCAAAGGGTCTCGCAAAGCAGCAGGTCTGTGGGACCCTTCAGCAGGGCTTGCTGATGCCCACGTGATACAGACCTAGACCCTAGGAAGCTCCAGGGAGTTGGCCCCTGGCCACAACTAGGCTCCCACAAGGAGAAACATGGGCCACTTCTCCAACTTATCCTTTCGATCTCCTTGTCCCAGTGGAAGCCCGTCAGGCTTCCCTGCTCAGTAAAGTGGATACAGTCATGACTTGGGGTCCTAGCTGCCTATGTTGTATGACACTGCAACTGAGACTTTCCTGGACCACCCCAGTGTGAGCTGGGTCCTTTCAAGGATGAGATCCATCAATCCCATGACCTTCAGTGGGCTGGTTGCTCTGCTTAAGTGGGATCAGTTCCTTTTTTGGAAGGGGCAAAGTTGCTAAAGCCTTAATTTGGAAATAACCATGGGAACCTGGGGACTAGAGGAGAATTGTAGGCCCTGGTAAAGTTCATACTTTGGCAGATCCCCCAACCCCAACCATCTCTCTTCTTGCCTGTCTCGCCTAGTCCACAAGCTCCAACCAGCAGACATCAAAGTAGTTGCGGCCCTGGGTGACTCGCTAACTGTGAGTACTAAGGCACCAGCCTGGGGGAAGGGGGTGCTTAGAGCCAACCAGGCCCTGTGCAGAGCCAGCTCTTCTCAGCGTTGGCTCAGCACTTGGCATTGAGTCCAACACCTTCCTTAGTCCTGCTCAGACTCCACCCTCCATGAGGGCCCTCGCACCCTGGGGAGAAGCAATTCCTCAGGCATTTCATGCAAGTGTTTCGGCACTTGTATACGTTACCTGTTTTTATCAGGGGGTTCACCTGCATCCACCCAGACACAAAGAGACTCACCCACACCTTGCCCAGTGCCCCTACCCCACAAGGCAGGAGGAGACCAATTCTGGGCCAATAGCACAGTCCTACTACTAGCATTAGCATAGCATTAGCCCACTATTTAGTGATTGCTGTGTGCTTGATGCTCCATCAGCAATTCTGAAAAAAATAAATAAAAAAAAATAAGTATGCAGCACAGTCAGAGCTGTCTAAAAACCTGTGTGGCTAGGACTAAAGTAATGTGTTCAGAAAGAGATGTGTGATCACATGGGTGGCATCGCGGGACTTTCAAAATACAGTACTCACTTCTGAGGAAAGGAAGCCACCCCATATGTATGAAGGTGCTTTCATTTTGGTATGAAAGTGAGACATGCATGGGAGGGAGCACACCAGGCTTATAACCTTGATTTCACCATGGTGGGGTATGTGGCTGGGGATGTGGATTCTGCATCAGGCACAAGATTCTTAAGGTGGGAGTAGATTATTCTTTTTTTAAAAAAATCTTTGTATTGTTTCAGTGGTTGTTGAATGTGCTACTTTTATAAATTTCAAAGAAGAATTTTAAGACAGAGCATACAGAGAGTTTTTATAGAGGAAGTGGGAATCGAAGAGTATCTTAGTGAATGAATTAGGGGTTGAGGGGGCTGGAAAGGAGGATGTTCAGCATTCTGGGAAGAATGGAGTGGGTAGAGATTGGGACTGAGCAACTCGAGGCCCTCTTGCTTGGGAAATAGAGACAGATCAATGTGCTAGACCTGAAAGTTTTATGTAGACAGGGGAGGAGGGAGTAGATGAGGGGAAGTATCTCAGTTACTTTTCTCTCATTGCTGAGACAAAATACCTGACACCCAAAATTAAAGAAGGAAAGGTTTATTAAGCTCATAGTTTGTGGAGGTTTCAGTGCATAATTGGCTCACTCCAAGGCAGGGTGTTGTGGCACAGGGGCAACACTTCAAGGTGGCAGAAGACAGCAAAGCAACAAGAGCAAAAAGGGGGGAAGAGCAAGCCTCTTTTCCTCCCTTATATTGTACACAGGCCACCCCACTTCACGGGGAGGTGTAGCACTCATAAAATCTCCTTGCCCTCCTCTTGCACAGGATGTTTACAAAGTAAGGACCCTGGCTCCCTGCTGAGTCACTTAAACTTCTAAACTTCTCAAGTTGACACAATGTATCAACCATAACAATCCATCCCTTGCCAACTTGGCGACCAAACACATTTCTTTAAACTGGGTTTCTAGATACAAAGACATGCTTATTCTTATTTTACAACTTGAACATTATGACACAGATTTAACAATTCTGAAGAACCAATATTAAGTCTATCAGCATTATATTACATTAGAAACAACATTTTTCCCTGGCCCCCCAAAGACTCATGCTCTATTGACTGAGCTAACCAGGCTTCCCTCTCTCTAGGCAGTAGAGTACCTGGATCACTGGGCATTCTGAATCCAATTCTGAGGAACAAATTTTCTATGCTGCTGCCATTCTGGAACATGGTGCTCTGTGGCTTTTGCCTCAAAGCAAAGTCTCTCACTTTTGCAGTTGAGGTTGCAAAGGTTCAAGATTTACTACTTTTTGTGATGCCTTCAGGCCATCTTTTCTATTCTCCTGTTCCTTCTCAACAATGGAGATTTCCTCAGCTCTATCTTTGCAGTCCACAGCTTTGTTGGAGCTTCATTTCTGGCCAAACTCACAATGTTTTAAATCATCCTGCTGGGCTCTTTGCTCTTGATTCACAACATAAATCTGGCTAACAGCCCCCAACAATAGTCATGCCACAGCCTTAACACTTGACTGCCTTAAAATTTCTTCTGCCAGATTAATTAGTCCACCTCCCTTAATCTTAGTCTCAGGCAAAGTCTCTGGACATGAGCAAAATGCAGACAAGCTTTTTTCTAAGTCATAACACACATCATCTAGAGTCCAGCACCCAATGCAGTCAGTCCTTCTCAGCAGAAACCTCCTGAACCTGATCTTTACTAGCAGTATTTGTGTCCACTTTCTGGTCTTTTGAGCTGTGACCAGAATCTCCCCTACAGAACAGCCTAAGGCATTCCAGCTCCACTCTTTCAGGCTCCTGCTCCGAATCTTTCCAAACTTTTTGGAAAGATTTTTCCAAAATCTCCTTGT
Source organism: Cuniculus paca (assembly GCA_004365215.1). Taxonomy (NCBI): domain Eukaryota; kingdom Metazoa; phylum Chordata; class Mammalia; order Rodentia; family Cuniculidae; genus Cuniculus; species Cuniculus paca. The sequence goes on from RJWT010045409.1 coordinate 11,374, forward strand.
CCTCCTCTCACACAGGCTGAGGATGTTTACAAAGTAAGGAGCCTGGCTCCCTGCTGAGTTGCTTAGTTAAACTTGTAAACTTTCCAAGTTGACACAATGTATCAACCATAACAGGAAGGAAAGTAGACATCAGATTATGATATCTACATTGGTGATGGGATCTGGCCTTGACCCTCAAGGTAAGGGAAACATTGGAGGGCTGGAGAGTGCACATAGATGTATTCTGAGGAGCAAGTGGCAGCCCTGTTGTTGGGAGGGGAACAGA
>RJWT010045410.1:0-11629 GCA_004365215.1 Cuniculus paca
GATTTCACAACATGAGAGAAATGAAATCAATAAGAATTGCTTTGTAATGATTCAAAACTCATATAAGAAAACTAAAACAATAAAAGGTAGAGGCATCTTTTCTAGCAAACAACTTTTAATATAAAAAAATCTGCTTATGAGTGCCAAAAATGAACTATTGACAATTTATCTGCATACAAAATAAAACTTTGAAAATCTTTTTGTTTTGTTTTGTTTTCAATAATTTCCCATTGACCTTCTTTCCAAGGTTAATCTGCAGTCTCTAAGCTATGTGAATTTGGAAGTCGATATATTCTTTCTGTATTGTCCTTTCCAATTAGGTGGATGCCTCGGGTGCTGCATATAATCTTAATAATGCTCAGATTTGCTGTAAGCCATTCTAATAGAGAATGATACTTTGAAGATAAGTGAAAGGGATAATAACTCTTGGCAGTGTTGTTGTTCAGGAAATCTCAATTCTTCATAGGAAACTGAAAATACTTAGAGGATTAAAGTGACTCCAGTGCACAGATGAAAATCCCTAGTTGGAGGCTGGTTTTTCTCACAGTTCCTCTGTGTTGACTTTTCCAGCAACTGCCTCATTTAACCATGGGCTCTTCATGCTATGGAGAATGGAATTGTTTAAAATATATTTTAGGGTAATAAATCAAGTGTTAAGATAAAGTGTTATGCATAATAGATTCCTGTGTAGTACTCACAAGTAGTCTGTTGAGTGTTAACTTCTGAGCAGGTAATTTTTTTTCAAGTACTCCCCTTCTTTCCTTCTATGTCAAGACCCTTTCTCAATGCTGCCTCAGTGGAGAGCACCATGAACAGAGACAATGACACAAGATTCATAAATCCAACATACATGCTCTTTACATCCGGGTAACCTCTACATTGCAGACTCTTACATCTATTTGGGCTCAGTGTTCAATAGAACAGAACATCACTGATGATTTCCTTGCATTTCAGAATATTCCATTTCTTCCTTTTGTGTGATACAAGCACTTGTTTGTGACCAGTGAGGAACATAGATCCCTGGAATTGTACTTGAAATAGAAACATGGATTCCTCAGTTTGGAAAGATTTTCAAGATGACATAATACTGTGAATGGAGAATGTTCGTATACATTAGAAACTCATGAGGACCGTATTTAAATACAGAGCATTGGGTGGGAATAGAGTTCAGTGGTTGAATGTTTGCTTAGCTTAGTATGTGGGTGTCTCTGAGTTCAATTCTCAGCAACACACACAGACACACACAGACACACACACACACACACACACACAAACACACACACATGCGAATGCACAGCCCTCATGCCCAAATGTGCTTTTTGCTATTACTGACCTGAGGTGACTAATTCCACCGTTTCTGGTCTACAGAGACTCTCTGCGTTTACTTTATGTTCTTTTGTGTGCTCTGAAGTATCGTTTTCCCCCAGGTTAGTTAATTGGTTAGTATATGACTCCCTTGCACATCGGTTTATTCAACAGATTATACTGCAATAAAAATTAGCACAGGTAAATAATAGTTTTGTTTGTCAATATCACTAAGTATGCTAGGATATGTGCCATAAATAGGGAAGAAATCTATTCCCGAGTTAAGTACAAGCTCCAAAGTGAGGAATTTGAGTGGAAGGGAGAAAGACGGGGAGTTGGTATATAGAAAACTTCAGTTTCCTTTAGAAAGGATGGAGAACTTGCCTTTGGAATGTTGGCGAATTCTTCGTGTGTGTGTGTGTATGTGTGTGTTATTGGGGATTGGAAGTAGGGCCTTCCCACAGAGCTACATCCTGAGCCTTTCAAAAAAAAAATTTTAACTATGAGATAAGGTCTTGCTAAACTTTTGACCCTCCTTCCTCAACCTCCCAAATACTGGCATTCCAGATATGTGCCACCAGGCCTGGCTTTTTGTCCTTTTCATGACAGAAACTTGTCTATGGTGTTACCTCCTTTCTCTTAACCCTAGTACATCTCCGAAATTACTTCTGGGCTGATAATCCACTTTATTCAGAAAGAGAGTGAGATTCTAACTGAGGGAGTCTTCGTCATCAGCTACCCTAGGAGCTGGACTACCCTAGGGGCTGGACTGCTGAGGGTGTCCCCCAGGGTGCCCCCCCCTGCTCCTGATCAAGGCTTGCTTCTGATGCATCAGCACTGAGTTCATGTGAAGCTCTGATGAGGACATGTTGTGTTGTGCATATGCTGTGGCTTCTGAAACATTTTGGATTCCATGTCTGCCTTAAATTTTCTGGACACTGCTTATTGTTTAAGCGGGCTTGTGTAAACCTCCCAGTTTTCCACTGGTGCCTTAAATTTATTATTTTTATTTTTGTTTTCATGGGGAGTTTTGGGAGAGTGATGAGAGAAATGCATGTGTTCAATAGCTCCTTAAATGTGAAATTGACCGTGGTATACAAGTTGTTCCCTTACTCAAAATAATTTCTCACTCTGTAGTATTTTCCTGGTAGAGTCTGCAGCTGGATAGCCCTGCTGTGAGATCTCACCCCAGGTCCCTACTGTCAGGCTAGGGCTCACATGACTGAGGCAAACTCCATACATATTTCTATGTGGAATAAAGAGTTAAATTTGAGAGTGTTCCAGAGACCTAGAATTTACCCAGCACTAGTTATCAAAACATACAAAGAAGTCACACGTTAACTAGTGTGAATGTCATAAAGACTCCATTAATGAGAGGAGATGGAGGAATGATTCTGTTTCAGCTTCAACACTGCTGTCAGAGCTGCTGCATTCTGAATCCTCTTCAGGGGTGCCCTTGGGCTACAGGGCCTGTTGGCATTTTACATCCAGCCAAATGAAAGTATCTGGTAAATTTTGAGCCAGAAAAGTCCCAAACTTGTGAAGTTCCTCTTTTAAACTCATACAAAGAAGCAGAGACAGTAATATAAATATACCATATAATATAAAAATTGCATTTTAGTAATATAGTATATTATGCTACAATGTCTAGCCATATGCAAATAGTATATATCATAGAATAACATACACTACAACATAAATATAGAAATGCCTACTTAATATTAAATAATATTTGATTTTAGAGCTAATTATAATTGTTCATTTTAATGCTTTGAGTTCTAATTTGTAATACAATGTGAATACTTTCCTCTAACTTGTAATATTAAAAGTCAAAATGAGTTGAGAAAAAAGAATACCCCCAAAACACGGAGACACATGAGCCAGTTGCTGGCCAATAGCACATGGAATTATCCTCTCTTGTGTGAATCATGTTTTATTTATAGTTAGTTTTACATGAGGAACTCCTTGCCCTTATTTCTTAGAACAAATTTGACCTTTTCTATACTTCCTTTGATAGCACAGAGCCTCCTGCTCTGTAACTTAGTGTTCCCTTTCTCCAGCCTTCTGTCTTTAGAGTGAAAGCATTTTTGTTTTAGTATAGCATCAGAGTTGTGGAGGGTAAACAATTACTAGCCTAATGCACAATACCAGAAATGTCCTTATCATTCAGCTGTGCCTTGCACGCAGGGCACTTACGACTCCACGGACTGAATGACAGGCCATACACAGAAGGGGCTCCGGAAGAAGTCTGTGGCTCATCTCTAAAGTGTAAAAGGAAGCTCAGATTACAGTGAGATGCAGTCGTGTACTCCAAACTGTTCTTGAGGCTGAGACAGGTACTGTGAGTTTCAGTGAAGTTCAACATGGAACTCTCCAAGATCTTGCAAATGTTGACTTTTTCATACAGGGAGTTAATTAGAAAATTATCCATCTTAATTTTAACTTACTAGTCCAGAAAATAGAATAGGCTTCTGATTACATTTCAAGTGATCTCTAAGTGAGTGACAAGGTCACAATGATTCATGATCTTCCCACATCCTGCATCAGTAATTTATAAACAGTCATCCTAAAGTTTGGCTTCTGGACTCTGTACTCAAGCCCAAGAGGGAGTTGGGGTGACTCATGAAAAAGTGACTGTGGCCTATTGATCAAGACAAGACTTCAGCCTCAGAAATTCATTGTGTTCTCAATCATTGTCATAATTCTAAAATTTGTGAATTAGTAGTGTGGAATATGACTCACTGAAGCCTCTAAAGACTTCGTCATCCAGGAAATTTGGAAAGGTGAAAATAGCATGTGAATGGTGGACCCAAATGGTGTGAAGTAAAGTCTGAGCACATAATGACCATCCAAGAATAAATATCTTAAATGTCATTCTTCCTGAAAAGGTACCAGTGTAGCTTTCTGGATTGCTTTTTGGGTAAAGGAGCATTTTGATTGTGATTTATTAAATCACTAGATATTTTAGATACTTTTGAAGGGTAAGATGATGAAGATGTCACCATGCTCTACCACCAAGTAATAATCTAATAAAAGTACCATTATTTAGCTACAGAGTATGCGTCCTTCCAGCAAACCAATTGATGGGAGAGTGAAATGTCTTAGGTTTTTCAACGACTGAATTATTTTAAAATGTATGCTGAGCTAGGCTATAACATTGTTTCAGTCTGCAGGTATATTGGAAGAGTATAGTGTGTACTTATTTTCTCAATCCCACCATGCTCTTCTCACTGACTTCTTTATTGAAATATGCAGTGACACTAAGATGATTTAATATCTGACTTAACATGATATGAGACATTTAGAGTTTCCCAGTCATTTGACTCATTTAATAATAGGGGTAGAAAGATGGAAGTAGCTAGAAACCAGGGTCCCTGACATGGATAATAGGCAAGTTATTGATATTTTTGAAAATTATTTCTGGATGTTTTCCTTCTGCTGAAAAAATAGAAACCAACAAGGACAGTGATTCACTTCCTGGGCTGTCAGACACCACCCTGTCATGAATCTTTGGTTCCCAGGTGATTTTCTTTGGGGAGGTCCTTGGTTTAATATTTCTCATGCAATCTTTAAAAGAAAAACAAAAGTTGATATTGTAGCACAAATGTACCAACAAAAGACATCATGAGAAACTGCCTTGCTCCATACTAGTCTCACTGGTAAATACTCCTACATCTAAAGGTTATGAGTGTGTGCCTGTCTCTTCTCCCTGCCCTTACACAACTAGATAACACTCTCTGAAGACCTGCTACTCAACAGGACAGTTGGAGATGCCACTTGCACTGTGATAATGATATTTACAAGTCTGGATGGGTCTGCTTTTGATATAGCAGGGCTGTGGGTGGTCAGTGTTCCCTGGATTTTGAAATCTTATCACTGTCAGCATGGCTGAGATAAGATTGGTCCTAAGTTTTTTGAAGTTTTGGACATGGACTCACAAGGGAATCATTTGTTGGAAAGACTCCTGGAGTCCTTTGTATTCACTGACCACTCAAAAGCCAGGTCCTGTAACCTAAGTGACTTCATTAGAACAGAAAAGAACAAAAAACAGTTCTTGAACTTTTTCACTTAACTTTGAGAAAAAGTTATTTAAGTTTCAAAAGCTAACATTCGATGATTTAGAAAACTAACTAATTAGTTCAAGGTTTCAGAGTTTTTATAGATAGCCTGCGTAATTTTCCACTAAGCTTCTAAAATTACGTAATTTTAAGGGTACACAAGGAAGATATTTCTATGGCCAAAGATTTACGTAAAGTGCATGCAAATATTTTTATATTATAGATTAAGCCAATGTCTGCTTAAAATTAAATTTCATAATAATTACATTTGTAGTTGCAAAATTGTAAATGAAAGGTTGTTTATGAATATGTTTCACAAACTTCACTACATGTAAGATGTTTCAAACAGTTTTGGAACTGAGCTCTTCAGAGAATAAGAAAAGAATATTGATAAAGTCACTAGGAATTGTTTCTGAATAGCTTAATATAAGGATCATAAGTCAGAGGAAAGATCAGGTTCAAGACTATAAAAAAAACCTTCTCTGAAGTTTTTGAAATTGAAAACCAAAGAATAAGTTTACATTTCAAGTTAAATAACACATGGGCCAATGAATCATATATAAAGGGAAATTAATTTTTCTTACTATTTATGAAGTAAATCAGACTGGCATATAGGAAATAGCATGTTATTGAATTAAAATCTTTGCTTCTGGACAAAAATAATGTATATTTCCTTGGAAATACGGTCAACTTTGTCCACATAAAGATCTCTGGATTTGTCTGTCCTTTTACACCACCAATAGATTGCCCCAAATTTTTCTACTATGAAGGCATCTGGGGTTTCATTCTCAGCTCCAAGTATCAATATTAAAATGAAATATAGAGTGACTCTGCTTCAAAGTCTGAGCACAGCTCAAATAGTCTGGTTCTGCGATAGGAATCAAAAGCAAACTATGCAATAAACATACATTTTATTTTTTCCACATAAACCTTAATTTTTCCTTCTGCTTTATTTTGATCCCCAAGAATTTATAGAGAACTGTCTATTTATGCTAGTGGAGATGGTCAAATGAATAAACGAATGAAGGAACTAAAGGTTTTGGGAATGACTACAATGTATTAGACATGCTATAGGCTCCTTTTCTATACTAATTTTTATTTAATCTGTACTATAATTATCTGTGCTATGCACATGAAATTACCCCTGGACTAGCTTATCCAAGTTCACATAATCTCATTAGTGATAAAACTGATTCAAATTTAAGCTTATTCAACTGTGGTTCGAGTCAGTTTTACCAAAAATTCTATGAGACACAAATATTTTATTTAAAATATATACTATATCCTCAACGTAAGTGACTCTATGTTTATCAACCTTCTTGACATGCTATTGGCATTTTGACCTTGAACAGAGACATGGTAGACCAACTAAAAAATAAAATTATAGAGAGATGCTTACCACAGTTTTAGACATAGCAGGAAAATGCATGAACCATGTTATGATTCCACAAGTTTATAGTAAAATAAGAATTTCAAATATCTCACGACCAACAAATATCAAAGGAACAAAAAAACAATATGCATGTAAAAAATATATATATTTTGGGTAAGAAAAGGCTAAAAATTAAAGTTTTTCATACTTAGGTAGAAATCTGAAATTTATAATGCATTGATCTATTTGCTAGATGGCTGTACAAGTAAGTATAAGTTTGGTTAAAAAATTTTAAAAAACCTTTGCAAGTTGGAGGAAGACCAAAAGATGGAGAGAGGAGGAGAGTCAGAAGAAGTGTATGAATAAACAATTAAGATGTGTTGTGTACACGTGCCATTTCTCCCATGAGAAATGCAATCATTATGTACTGCAAACATCTACTAATAAAAAGTTAAAATTAAAGTAAAACTTAATAAATGTACAAATTAAATAACACAAATTAGTATTGCTCAAGAAACATCATTTCTAAAATGATTTAAACTTACCAGGTATTTAAATCACAGTCCAGCCTTTAGTAACTTACTGGAGACTATCATGTCCCTGTATCACAAGTGTCTTCCAGGTGTTCTTTTGTGTTCAACTTATGGTTAATCCAAATCCCTGCAATTGTCTTGCCTTCTTCTACTTCCTCCTTCCTTCTTTCCTTCTTTCCCGTTAGGAGGCCCTTACCTTACTTATGCTACTGGACTTGTCTTCCTTCTTGAAACCTTTCCTATCTTTCCCATCCTTTGTGGACTCTTAATTCTATTGCACCTTCTGTAGCTAGTTCATGTTTTTAGGAGTGTTTTATGGTGCATGGAAAAAGGGAATTGTGATTGGAGGTATTTTTATTTCGTGCTTATCATTTTAGAAAGTATAGATTGGTACCCTAGAAGGTGAAAACCAAGTAAAATTTGGCATCGGATTCAACCTTATTTTACCTTAATCTGTTTTTTTTCTTTGCTGAAAATATTCTTCAAGATATCGAACTTAAGAGAAGAATTTTAATTCTAACATTTAGAATAGGATCCTGTCATATGCTGGGCTTGTAGTGTGTGCTCTCTTAGATTCCCACGGGATAAATTAAAGATGAGCATAGAGTTGAAGAGGTCTGGTCTCTGCATTGGCAGGAGGTGGGTCTCTGTCTGCCTGCATCAGAAACTGGCTCAGATACTCATCTACCCTATGGCATCCTTCATGGCAACGGGATCAAGCACAGGAAGGAAACTTTCAGCCCAACCCACCACACACGTAGATAGAGCCATTGAAAGAGGAGTGCTAATGATTCCAGAGGCACTCAATAGCTTTTAAATATGCTGTTCAGATATTTACCTGTCAGTGTGATGATGCCAAAAAAATTTTGCTTCTGACTTACTATCAATCACTACTATAACCCTACTAAGAATCTCCCTGGTCCCAGAAAAGTCGTTAGCTGTGCCACAGTCATGCCATAGAGAGAAAAAGCTCCCTCCAGTATAAACACCCTATTTGGTGTTGAAAATGTAGGTGAATTATCCCATGACTCTGAGATGGCTTCTACCCCATGATACCCTGTCCTTCCAGAGTAAACGAGGTCAGGAGGTTCCATTTGTGTTCTTGTCACTTACATCCATCCATAGTTGGCCAGAGTTACTGTGGTTCAGTGGATAGTAATGCGGAATGAGGTATTTTGACTGATTTGGAAAAACAATTGAATTAGCATCATTCATTCATGCCATCGTTCATGAAAGCCTCTTAGCTTGCAAAGACTACTTGCCCTTCTGTCCTGAGAAATGCGAAAGGACGATGACTCTCATGGCCCTTGGTGCTGTGTGGCACATGCTATCGAGGTGCATGTCGTACCTGGCCTTATCCAGCACTGAGGATTCTTCTTACCCCCTCTGGCTGCAGTTCTTTGATATACATCCTGGCAATTCCAAAAGCACCAAACTGCAGCCTTGTCTGATACATCTTCTTCCTTGAGAAAAGAACTTGTTGTAATCATTTAAATATGGAAAAGTAAGTCTAGACATGGACATTCTTGGACGTGGAAGAATATGTTAGGCAGAATTTTATTGCCCCTTAGGAGCTTCACTCTTGACTAAGACAAAAACCAAAAAAAAAAAAAAAAAGAAAAATAAAAGAATTAAAAATCACATCTTTTCCCTTTTTCCTGTGTCCCTCCTTTTGTTTCCAAGTGTAATAAAGCAGAAGCAATGCTGCGCAAAACAGGCGAGCAGCCCAAATGGAGTCATGAACCTTGAAAATGTTCTTGTAGTTTCTCAAAGATCAAGGTTTCCATTATTTTCCTTCATTATTGCTGGTCTTTCAGGCAGTTTTTAGCTGCCTGTTTGTGAACTTCTAGTGGGTGATATCTATGATCTGATAACTTAGTTACTTTCTTGTTGCTGGAACAAAATACTTGACACCCACAAGTTAAAGGAGGAAAGAATTATTTGGCTCATAGTTTGTGGAGGTTTCAGTTCACAGTTAGCAAGCTCTGAGGAAGGGTAACAAGGCAGAGGGCCCTGGCAGAGGAGAAACAGTCCATGGCAGTAAGGGCAGGAGGCAGTGAACAGTGAACTCGCCTTCTTTCTTTTCCCATTGTATTCCATCCATATTACAAGTATATTGATTCGTGGCCCATACTCCTATGGTGGCCCATACTCCTATTGCCATTTTCCACACCCTGAACTATGCTAAATCAATTGGTGAATTAATTCAATTATCACATACCTTTCATCCATATATGTAGACCCTAAATCCAGTCACATCGAAAAGCACCATCTAAGAGTGCATGAGGCTTTGTGGGGACACCTAGATACAAGCTACAACCTTTGCCACCAGATATTTTGTGGTCTGACATTTGAGATCACAATGTTGCCAACAAAAAGTATCTATCTATCTATCAATATAAACGTTTATAAAAATTCTAGCATTATGGAGCTGTGAAATCTAGTACAATAGCCATTAGCCACATGTATGGCTAGTTTTTGACTAGCTTATTGTTTAATTGATTAGTTTATTTGACATGTGCTGTAATGAAAGACTACACTCCAAGTTTGAAACTTTTAGTATGGAGAAAAGAATTTAAAATATGACATTAACAGTTTTATACCGATTGCATGTTGAAATGATTGTGTTTTGGATGCATTGGGCTAAATACTATATTTTACTAAAATTAATTTGACTTTTGACTTTGAATAACTATCAGAAAAATGCAAATTTATATATATATATGATTCCCAGTATGCATCTTCTGGACAGCACTGTTCTAGCGAGCTTGCCCTGCAGCCAGGCAAAAAATACTGTATAGCATTTGGTAGCATGTAGATGAAAGGGTGACAGAACATCTTCCTGTCCATGAATTCTATAAGGTTCAAGACAGCCCAGGGACCCATGGATCACAGCTATATGTGAATTTACTTCACATAAGTAATTCATGGCAAACCCCCTGTGCTCAGTGCTGATCAGCTCTCCATGAAGGCTACATTCCGATTTCCAAAATTGTTGGCCGAAGGGAGTATCATTTTGGTTTTCCTGTTCAACACAATGTCATTTAAAGGAATGTATTGGGAGATGAAATGGTTGTGTCTTGTGAAGACTGCCAAGCTTTTATTTGAAAATTTAAAACAGTCACATAAATCATGATCTTTTATTGTCTTAAGGGAAATACTCCATTCTTTTTCTGAAATATGTTGTATGATGTGAAATTCTGTTGAAATAATCACTAGTAAGCACTGAGAGAAAGACTCTATGAATGCAATTTGGTGAACTTTTATTCTATCAGTTAATAGACAGAATAGACTGGGTAGAAAACAACCAATGGAGTCATTCTCAAACCACAATCCTCTGAATGCCTATTCCCTTCATGTGTGAAATCTGACTGACCAACGGTAAGTTAGCATTTTCACTAAAATAAAGGATTGCCTGCACACTTTGATGGATTTTCACCTCCAAGCTTCCTGCAAAAGCTGCCCCTTTGCTTGCCTGTACCGCTGTCATATCCTCTCCTCGTTTCAGTATACACTAGGCACTGCCACCTGTGTTTGTAAAATCCTAAATTATATTATGATATTTTACAGTTAAAACCGTCTAGTACTTCACCATTGAACTGAAAGCAAAAGTCCAGCCTTACCTAGGCAGACAAGGCTGGGCCCTTGCTTGTTTCTCTGACCTCAACTGATGTCAGGCTTCCTCCCAACTACCTATAAGCCAAAGCACCATGCTTTCTGTTTCTGGAGCATATCCAGCTCAACCCTGCCTCTGATCTTCGCACTCATTGTTCCTCTGCCTACTCTCTTCCCCCAGCTTCTCAAATGGCTCATAACTTTTGTTATTCAAGTTTAAACTCAGATTTTGCCTCCCAAGAGAGGCCTTCTATAATCATCTGTAGCAGCTGTCAAGTCACCTTTTTATCAGTCACGTCGTTCTTAATAGGGCTTAAAGTGCTTTTATTTTACCAGTTTTTCCCCACCGCCTATTCCCCACCAACTGTGCAAACACTCCAACCCACTTGAAGGAAAACCTCACATGCTTTATCTGTCTAGCACATTACCAGCAAATGCAACAGAGCCCGGATATGGAATATACCCAAAGGGATTATTTGTGAAATGAGTGAAAATGTAAGTAGCAATTATATCAAGACAGAGTTTTGACTTGCTTTGATATTCAGTTTCCCTTAGCAGTTTGAAGACATCACCTCTTCGTCTAAAGCTGATGAACTTTTTTCTTAGAGGAGGTTTCATGCCAGAAAATAACAATCTGTAGAGATTTTGTGCAGTGATAAATGTCTAGCCCTTGAATGGGTGGTGTGAGGATTAGAGGAGGATAACACTTTAGCTCTCTCTGGACTTCTGCTTTCCATGAAAAACTC
>RJWT010045411.1:0-11624 GCA_004365215.1 Cuniculus paca
TAATGTTTGTAGAACAGTTTGCTTAGTGATACAAAATATTATATTCAAATAATTTGAAGAATCCTTCCCCTTCTTGGGGGGTACAAAACAGAGAGGCTGGCCTAAAGACTTTATGAAGGTGTAATATGGGGGTACTACAGGTGGCTACGTTGTAGATATTTAAATCCTTGTTTAAGTGCTTTATAGTCATCTGCTTCAAAAAAGTTGAAAGTAAATTGTAACATTTGGAAGAATGAAAAATATAACACAACTGTAAAGTGATCAAAACTTTCATTATGAATTAAAAAATCTATTCCACAATGACATATATTTTACATATTTATGGTTAGTGTTTTTCTTTAAACATATTATACACAAATCAAGTTACTATTTTTAAAGCCAAAAATCTACTACTGTTTCTAATAATGGCTATATTTAGGCATTCAGAACATGATTCTATTATGTTATGATGAAATTCAGTATTTTTTCTTACTGGCTTGTCATTGGTTTTTATCTTTTATTTGTAAAAATTATAAACAATATATAATTTTTACTAATTATTTTCATAGTTAATAATTTACAAATAACTAAAACTCTTATTTAGATTCTAAAATGTTGTTTTAAATGTCTTCTAAATCAGGTACAGAAATGATAGGTTAGGTCCAGTTTAATCCACATTTTAACCTTAAAATTAAATATTAATAGCCAGATAAATTCTTCCAAGGCCCTTGTCTTAAACATTTGAATTTTCTTTAGATTACTTGAGTTTAAAAGCCTTTTTAATTTACCCACTTATATTCTCTTCCCCACATTCTATAAATTCTCTAATCATCAGTTTCTTCTTCAAAAGGACCATCACAATAGCTACCTCTAAGTGTTGTGAGGATTAAAGTAGTGTTAAAAGCTACATTCTTTGACTTCACGTGGTGTGAGTGAGCTAGTTATTAACCACTTCAGTTTACCTAGAGCATCACTGGGCAGTGCGTTTGCGTAAATCTCGATTTGGACATGCCTCTCCCAGTCCCTAACCTGTCTGCCAGTAGAGACATTGTTCTCAGCTCAGCACCAGTGCCCTTGGCAAACAGGATTTTTGTAAAAGATATAAAATGGAGCCTGGAATCTTCCAAAACAACCAGACATCTGAAGATACCCACACATTCACACTGGACACCTCAAGGACTTTGTCCACTGAGGCATGAGGCATCCAGAGAACTTTGACCACTGAGATTTATTCAGATCTTCCTGCCTGATGTCCCTTATCTTCTTTCAAGCCCTGTTAAAAGAGGCCCTCTTCTCTTTGTTCCTACAGATGGCCTTATTGCCCTCTGTCTGCCTGCACCCAGGTATTAAACCGTGTATCTTGTTGCTTTCACACAAGCCTGTTGAGGGCTCTCTGCCTTGCATCGTCGTTCCTTACAGTTTGTTTATGTACTGACTAATCCTGAGCATCACTTGGGTAGGTGTCATTTCAACCCCTCGATTCTTGGATTCTTGTGTTGAATAAATTTGATAGAATTGTTATTTTTATATCTCCTATTGTATTTATTACTTTACAAAAATTAATGAAAAAGTATGCAATTTTTGGTTATCCTATATTTAAATAATTGAACTGGTAAGTGATTAAGGAGCAAATTAGCAGTAGTGGAAGGACCATATACACTCTTCTGCTTTTTATATACAGTCACAGAGGATGTAGGCCTCTGAGGGTTTGATAATGGCCTCAACACAGTGCTCTCCATATCTTTCAACCATTTTTATTTCTGTGCCTGAGAGTTTTTATCCAAATGGGAAAGGACTTTCTACATAATAAGCTAGCAAGCAGCATAAAGGAATTATCGCCTTCTAGGAGCAGCCTTTGACCACTGAGATAGAAGATGGTACCACAGCTGCCTCATTCTTTGGGAAGACATCTGTCTCAGGCTCTAGGAAAGGATGGCATTATCTTTTTGATGATTTAAACTTTATTGGCTGGCTTCCTTTCCTTCTCCTTTCTCTACATCATTTCAGTGATTCCTGCACTTCTCATATGAGCTCTGTGCACAAATCTTTGTCTCAATGTGTTCTTTTGGGGAAATATAAACTAAGAGGATGTTAATGTAAATTGAGTGATTGCTTCTACAATGAAATTAAAATGAATTATGCCAATTTGATAAATGTAAAAGAATTTAGACATAAAATCCAGTCAGGATATAGATGAGGGAGGAATTAATTATTCAATTTGTCTGGCTTTTAAACCAAATCTGTATAGAGGTGGGGCGATTTGAGATGGATTCTGAGGATGAGAAAGAGTCCATATATAATAGAAATGAGGAAAGGAATCCCTGACAGATAAAACTAGCACAAGCAAAGAATAAGAAGCTAAATAGCATGAAATATTCTGATAATAATGAGTACCCCGGAGTAGCCAAAGAGAAAGGTAGGAAGGGGTTAGGGAAGAATAGTTACTGATGAAAGAATAGTTGCTGATGAGGCTGCCACATTACAAAAGGCTGTCTGTGCTGAACTCATGCTAGCTTTTTTCTTTTGCCAATGAGTTGGCGTGTAATCTATTTATAGATAACAATTACTTGACTACAAACAGTCTTTCAAAAAGGTAGCAAATGAATTGAGCTAGTACATCACATGTATGGAAAAGGCATTTTAAGAGGCTATTACTATAGTTTAAAGAAATAAAGAGAGCTTTACCTAATACAGTGGTGATTTTAGTTGGAAAGAGGTTACTGAAGCTACCTAGAGCTTTTTCAGTTAAGGAATCTAGAGAATTGGAACTGTACATGACGGAAGAGAAGACTCTTAAGATAAGCTTGAAGTCTCTAGGCTAATTAGCTACTTGGATTATGATGCTTTTACCATTAAGAGAATTTAGGATAAAATGAATCATGAACTGATGATGTAATCATGAACTGATATTGAATGTGATTTTGGCATGACTTTTACTTGTACAATAAACTGAAGGTGGCAGAGTAAGATCCATTATCATCATTAGATCAGGGAAAAGAAGGTTCCTGTCCAGGGCCCTGTCATGTAAGGATCACCTTTGGGCTGTTCTATAGCTGTGTTTCCTCCCTGGAGCAAGTGGTTATATTCACCTCGATTTTAAATCTCAGCCATTGGGTATTTAGCACCTCCAAATCTCTTTGTTACTTGGCACAAATACACTTTATGAGTCCGTGCAGCCTTTGGTCCAGGTCTTTTCTCCTAAGGATGGCCTGTGCATCCCACACATGCCTATACTCAGTAAGCAAGCCAGTGAATAGATAAAGCTGTAGCGTGAAGAGACAGAACTTGGACATGCAGAGTGAAGTGTCCCTGTTGGTGACCTTATGATGTGGACTGGAATTCAGGGTAGTTGTGAGAAGAGATTAGGTCATGGGATGACGGGGAACAAACTCTTCCTGTGATATCAGGTTCTGGTGAAGAATTTTGAAGAATCCAAAAATTCTAAATTCAGACAGTCTTTCTGCTTATCGATGCATAGTTTAAGCTAGGAAGAGTATATACTTTATATTTAATAATTTATTAGCTTGACCCATGACTTGTATATATTTAGGCAAGTAGTGCATGGATTTCCATTTGTACTATTGGTTTAGGGTCCATGAGTGTCAGGAATGGATCCAGTGAATTCGAAAGATTTGAGTGCTGATATGCTGTAGTTAGCAGTTAAATTAGAAAGAAAAACTAGAAAAAAATTTTAAAGTGAATTTGGATTTAAAGATGAAGTTGAGCTTCAAAGATATCCTTTGTTTATGGCCAGTAACAAGAACAAAGTTTACATTTACAGATTTTAAAAACTTTAAATTCATCTACATTTCTTAAATCATATATTATATGTTTTCTTGGTATCAATCAATATGAAAATGTATTGAGCTCTATGGTTAATGTGCTAAAGATACATTATTCACTTTAAGCTCTCTGGCTATCATGGCAACCTTTAAAAGCTCCTGTCATAGAATTGATGAAAAAGACTTTTATCAATCTAGATTCATAAATTTGATCTACAGATATCGGATAATGTATTCCCATCTCAGTTTTAGAAGATCACAAGAAAAACTGAACAATGAGGCATTTTTTTATTTGTGAGAACACTTAGTAAGTATAAGTTTCCCACTCAGAAAAACATGCCTTCCCCTGTTCCACATTGAAATCATGAAAGAAAAAGTCCAGCAAAATTATAAAAGTGTCTTCACACCGAATAAAATTTCTCTCTTCAAAGACTGAAGGTCCTTAATCAGCATTAGAATCTAAATTGCTTGGAATTATTTTGTGTTTGTGTGTTTCATGGAATTCATTTTTGCTGTGTTGTATATCTAGTTTTCATAGGCTTACACATTTTCATATGCGAGTTTGTTTTCTTGGATTTGACTTGAGAAGTACCCCTAGAACTTCAAAATAATCTCATCCTGAGCAAATTAAAGCAGGCTGCCCAGCCGACTGTGTGTCCAGCTGGCTAAAGGCTTACACAGGAAAAGCACCGGGGAGATTCTGTGGAAGGTATAAGATAAACACGTTTTTGTTTATGTTTTGCTGATACTCTGGTTGTTTAGAAGTTGGGGGATTTTTTTCCTTGCTTTGGGCTGTTCTTTTAAAAAAACCAAACAATCATCCAGTCTGCCTTATGACTTTGATCTTTGTTTTTATATTTTGTTATACAAGGCTCAAAGTCTTACAGTTTGTTGTGCTTCATACTTTGTCAGATCATCCCCTCTCTGCACATATTACCACAGATGGCTGGAAGTAAAAAAAATAAAAGAAAGGTAGGGTGTCTTAAAAACTGACATCTCCCATAAATCCCAGGAGATTGTTGCATAAATATCGACATACTTGTGCAGGTGCTGAAACAGAATTATGTGGCCTTTCACCCAGCATAATTAACTTCCTTTTCTTTTCCACTGTTTACCATATCTCCTCCTAACCTTTATTTTTCACAGGAGTGCCCTTGGGACCCAATCAAGTAAGTTTTACAGACACCTGCACACCACAAGGCAAACACCAAAGTTCATTCAAGCCCCAGGACAAAGATCCTACAAGCTGATGCTATAGATTTCCCCAAATGCCCTTCATGCTAGGAAGATAAATCATGAGATAATATGTAATCAGTCTCTGAAAGAATGCTGTGGTGATATGCCAACTTTGACATAGAAAGATTAGTACCTTGGGTGACTCAAAAATGAAAGATGATGCTTTTAAATTACATATGAAACACTCTGTGTATGTGTGTGTCTTTGTCTCCTTGGCAAATATTTTAGTAGTCTCTGGGATCTTGTAGCTCCTCAACAGAAAGTAGGCAGAACTGAATTATTCACATTCCAGGTCTTTTGAAGTTATTTTAAAATTGGGGATATAAATACTATTTATATTTAAGTATGAAGGTTTAATACAACTGATTTATTTCTTGAACAGATACATGTGAAGCACAATAGCCAATATACCTAAATTTAAAATATTTAACATTAAGTTGAATTTTGATTTAATATCTTCTTACTATAAAATATTATACATTGTCTTTGTATATTTGGGACCAGTGCCAAAACAGCAAATTTTACGAACCCAAACTTTGAATTGAAACTGCATACAAAAATACTTTTCTATTCTGAACAATATTCTGCATGTTTATGAGCCTCAGATTTAATGATTTTCCACTTTTCCACATGTTGAGATAATACAATGGGAAGTCTGCTGGCAAAAGAATAGGAGGTGTTGTTTGCAAAGTCATACCTCATGTGTCACTGAGTGGGGTAAGAGAGTATAAGACTCTTTTATCATCTTTGTAAAAGGAATTACAGATTCTTAATTGTTACATTACCCACCTCTGAGTAACAGTCATGAAATCTATCTCAAAGAGATTTGTACAGAGAAATATATGACGTTCTTTCAAGAATCTTGGTAGTTTTACTATATTTTTTTAAGACTTGCTATAATTTCTATACAGCATCTATGTTTGCCACCTCAAATGCCTTTAAATCTGCAGGAGCAAAAGGCCCAAGTGACAGAGAAGCTTGCAAAGAGGCCCAGGCCTTCTACACGTACTCTTCCTATTCCTGCAGGCTTATGGGCTACTTGATGCATGGGTTGGAGCGGCTCACTCTATATATTACATGCTATTTTAAAATTAAATGAGAACCACTCATCCCAATGACTCTTTTGTAGCAATAATAATTCAAGCTGTAATAACTGGCCTTTTACTTTTTTCCAGACCATTGGACCCCTTCATGGTGTAAAATTGCATTTTCATGGGCTTATTTCTGATCTTACGGCATTTATGTTTCTTACAATGCTATTTACCCATTTTCCTTGTCGTTAAAGTAGTAGACTAGATTATCTGTGGTATGCCAAAATGATTCAGATCTCTGCAAATGAAGTGGGTTTGAGAGCAGAAGAACTGACCTACTCATAGAAGTGAGAGTGCAGATATATTTTTGTCTATTCTGGGTGAGAATGAATTATGCCCATACTTTCAAATTAGTGTAGAAATAAAAAGCATTTGCCAGTTCAAATTAGAATAGAAATAAAAAGCATTTGCCAGTTCAATAGCTATGTGCCGGAATTTGTGGTGCCAGAGTTTGTGGTGATTTGTGTGAGAGAGACATTCTGGTAGGGACCTCCTAGCTGAAACTTTACTTGCCACCTGGTTAAGTTTTATTCTCTCAGTTTTAGAGTCACATCTGTCCACCAGCTACAAAAGGCAAATAAGTGAGTTAAATGGGAATGCAATACAAATCAACACATGTACTTTTCAAATCTTTGATGGTGGCACTAATGTATGCATCTTCCTTAGATACAAGGTATCACTTTTGGTTTTCTACACTGATGATACAGGAAGTTTTTGAGCTTCCACTTGGCTCTTTCTGACCCCTGTACCCCTAAATAAGATGATTTAAGTCAATCAGTGAATATTTCAATTTCAATTATATAACCAAAAACTGAGAAAATAACTAATGAAACAATCTGAGGAGATATCTAAGTGGGAAAACTCCATCTATACAGCCATAGTAAGCTCCTACTTTGGGGAATTATGATGATATTTTGAGCTAACTCACAGAAACAAGATACGCCTTTCACTCAAAATTTGGTTTGTGCATTGAAACTATTGGACATTGCACACAAATAAAGAGAGGACAGATAAGTTTATTACACATAGCATGATGTATTTGGGGAAGAACATGGCAGAGTTCATACCCTGGCCTGAAAATAGCTTGAAAGAACAAGGAAAGATAAATGGATATTTTTCCCACCTACTCTTCATTGTGTGTGTGTGTGTGTGTGTGTGTGTGTGTGTGTGTGTGTATGGCAGGAACACTTGAGTCTAGTCTAGGCAATTTTCAGCTATGTAACACGTTGTATTAACTGTGGTTACCATGGTATATAATAGATTGGGTAGACTTTTTCTTCATATCAAACTGAAATTTATCAACTTACACCAACATATGCCCATCGATTTCTCCACCACAGTCCTCAGAAACTGAATTCTACTCTGTTTCTTTTAAGTCTGAATATTTTAGATCCCATATATAATTTATCTCACATGGCATTTATCTTTCTTTGCCTGGCTTATTTCATTTACCAGAATGTCCTCCAAGTTCATCCATATGGTCAAAAATGACAATCTTTCCCTCTCTTTAAAGCCTAAGTAGCAGTCCATTGTGTTGTTGGAGTTTTTGTGTTGGTTAAGCGGTGGGAACAGAGTGAGGTTTCCTACACATGGTATGAACTTCCTCCTAGTGTCAAAGAAGGGAATAGCTTGTGAGGAAATATTCTCAGTTTATATAAATGCAGGAAAGAAGAAACAAGAAGGATGAGGCTTAAAGTTGCACACAAATATTGAACAACTTAGTTAACTTAGATTCTTTGTATTAGCTTTTTGGGATAGCTGATGTTCCCAAAGCCTGTGCATTACTTATTCACTGATATATATTTTTTATTTTGGAGAAAGATTGGGGAAATGATCTACCACTTTTTTGGGCCATACAGCAAGGTCCTTTATCAAGGGAATCTGGTTTCCACTTTGGACAGTGAGCACTGGATCTGGTTTAGTTTTGGCACTGAATGAGAAGTCAGTTTTCTTCCCTTTATTCAATTTTCTGTCCCTCAGTTCTTGAATCATTTTGTGTGATGTAAATTGAAATGTTATTTAGATACTAGTTTAATAGAAAGCCTGTTTTATTTCTAAGGACATCGTGGTCAATTAGACATAGTTAAGACTCTTTCTGTTTAGGTCATTTTGATGATTACTTTTTCTCTGCTATTGATTATTGTGATTGCATCCACGTTTTCTCTCGTGGTTCAGTGCTGCCAAGAAGGCCCTGTCAGTCTGGGATCCCGCCATCTCCCTTGAGACCAGAGAGAACATCCTGATAATGGTATCATCCACATTGTCACACGCAGTCAGTACAGAGCACCCATCCCCACAGAGCATGATAAAGATACTGCTCATGCTACATTGTCTGCTTTATTTCTTGACCTCTTAATGAAGGCAAAATCTCCTGAGTGCTCTTCCGGGGTTGTGTGGAGGTTGAATATGAAATCTATTTCTTAAACTTCCAGTTAGGCTGGAGAATTCTGGCATCTTGACTTCAATAACTGTAGTTCACAATCAATACATTACCTTTGGCTAATGACAAAAAAATGTTACAGCCATTTCTCAGCTGCTTGAGCTATCAAATTAAATCCAAAACTTCTGGTAAGTGAACCCATATCAATAAATTCAATGTCTGTCTTTTTTGGGAGTAAAGGATTGAAGTCAGGGCCTTGCACACGCTAGGCAAATGCAATACTGCTAAACTACATTCCCAGCTGCAATCAATTTTTTGAAAATGAACTATCGAATTACAATTAAAAATAGCAAAATCCACACACCTTAAGTCAATAGACCAATGACATTTGACAAATGTATGCAACCATGTAGCTACCATGACAATCAAAAAGTTTCTCTAGTACTCATTTACATTATCCATCTCCAACTACCTGCCTCAGAGAAGCACTGATCTGATTTTTGTCATGATAGGTTAGTTTCACCTTTTAAGAATTTCATTTAAGTGGAGTCGTAAAGTATGTAATATTTTTCTGAGAGACTTCATTTACTTTTCATAATAGTGTGCTTTTCCAGTGGTTTATTCTTTTTTATTGTTGAGTAGGAATCTGTTGTAGCTTACTACTGCTTTCATGTCCATTCAGTAGTTGGTAGATAATTGGGTTGTTTATTACTATTGTATATCTTGAATAATGTTGCTATGAGCATTCATTTGTAAATTTTCATGGACATGCATTTTTCGTTTCTCTTAACTAAATACCTTGAAGTAGAATTTTTAGATCATGTCATCAATACATATTTAATTGTATATACAATTAAACTTACTATAGCATTACATTTATTATCCTTATTTTAAGAATATAGAATGCATTTCAAACATATTAGTCTGTTTTCTGTGAGTATATTAATAAAATCTTGCAATTATTTAATAGGAGTTTTCTAGGGTTTGTTTCTTAATATAAAGTAGAGAAGAAATATGAGGTTGTTGGGTAGAGACTTGACATCTCCTTAGTTGATGACTTCCTAAGGTAAAGTGAATGAAAGAAACCCTTTAAGACAGGAAGAAAAGAACATGAATACAGTAAAAGACTAAGGGCAGTGTATTGCTAGATTGCTGTGGTTCAGGTAAGTGTCCCCTAAAGTTCGTGCATTAAAGACTTGGTCACCAGCCTGTAATGCTCTGGGAAGGCAGTGAAGCCTTGAAGAAGTGAGGCCTGGTGAGAAATTAGGTCATTGGGAGTGTCCCTTTGAAAGGAATACTGGGACCCTGGCCCCTTCCTGTCTCTCTTGCTTTTCCCAGGCATGGGGATTTGAGCAGCTTCCTCCACCATGAGCTCCTGCCATGATGCACTGCCTCACCATAGGCTCAAAAACAATGGACCAGCAACCCATTTTCATGAACTGAAGCCTTTAAAAATATGAACCTTTTTAAAGGTTGATTTATCTCTGTATTTGAGCAACAGAAAGCTACTACAGAAGTACTGGAGTAGAAACTTCTTGGATACAGTAGAGGTAATAGCCTCAAATTCTCCACCCCATCTTGTGCTAAAAGATGATGGTTTCTCCTCTTCTTACCTCAAGCCAAGTGAAGTAGTTTGATGTTTTCCCAGTAGGATGGAATGCTAGGGTACAACTCTTCCTTCAAGTCTCAAGATAGTATTAAAAGTAGAAAGATATTATAAATGCTAAAGATTATTATGTCTATTATGGGAATGAAATATTTTTATGTCATAAATACCCTTTTGTTCATAAGTCACCAAAAAGGCTAAAATAGCTTAACCCATACTCCTTTTAAGAGCATAACCTTTTCCTTGCTTGTGTGTGAAATGCTTGGTATAATTCATTAGATTTATGCATAAATTGACAAACACATGTCATGCCATTTTCAGTAACTCATTTATTGTTGTTTTGCTCTATGATTTTTATTTGATTACAGAGTTACATGAACGTGAAATGATTGGCTTTTATGTTTTCCTATTTATCACATCTTTCAGATGAAGATCTGTAGCTTCATTTCACTGCTATAAATGAGACTGTTAAATTTTGCTATCTGGAAATATTTTCTAAAGCAATTTATTTTAAATGAATAGTTATTTAGTCAGAGAATTAGGTATCTCTGATAGGCCTTGTTCTCTCCTTTCCTCTAAGAATCTAGGACAGTTTTTAAGCTTCCAAATTTAAAGAGAGACACATAATTATATTAACTTTTTATGGTGGATCTTGGAAATTATTTTAATGTTTTTAGCACACATAATTTGATTGATTGATATGGAATTACATTCACTTTTCATTACACAGTGGTTACATGGGAGATAATACTTGCTTAAGATTAAATTTAGTGATCAGATAAACTTTTAAGGCAAAGATTGATCATAAGCAATACTCAGAAAATATGGGTATTAATATTAATAATAAATTGTTTCCATAAACTATTATTTTTAATTCATTGTTATTACTATATGTTTGCAATAATTAATACATTAATCATGGGGAGTTGGTACATGTGCATAACAACTCTTACTCCTTTTCATTCTCTGTTGCCTCCCTCCCCTTTTGCCTCCCTCTATCTCTAGATTCTCTTACCTTTTATTTCAAGAGATCTATTTCCCTATTTCCTATTATTCATCTTTTATTTTGTTTTTTATTTACATTTCAGTTTTTTTTATTTTGAAAAGAATACAATCAAACAAAACAAAACAGAGTAAAGTCAATCAAAACAAGGCATTGAACATGGTACATGACTTTTAAACAGGGTAAAAAGCAATCAGTAAGGCTACCATAATGCCTCTTGTTATCTGCAGTATACCTGCCCATACCATCAGGGATAAGTAAAATCAAACAAAAAACAGCAAACTAAAACAGTAGAAACAAAACAAAACATAACAAAACAAAACAAACAAAGCAAAACAATGTAAGCAATACAGAATTTCAAGATATTAGCAAAACAGCATTGGCTACCATAATATTTGTTATCGTCAGAATAGTTGCCTACACCTTCAGACACATTACAATCAAACCACACAGAATAGAGTAAAATCAATCAAAACAAACAATGAAAGCCATACAGGATTTCTAAACAACATAATTGGACATCCTTGATGGCTGCAATTATATATTT
>RJWT010045412.1:0-11620 GCA_004365215.1 Cuniculus paca
GTGCTATAATACCACCTTCCTTTCTACAGTGTTAAAAAAGAGTG
Organism: Cuniculus paca; assembly: GCA_004365215.1. Taxonomy (NCBI): domain Eukaryota; kingdom Metazoa; phylum Chordata; class Mammalia; order Rodentia; family Cuniculidae; genus Cuniculus; species Cuniculus paca. Next base: position 45 of record RJWT010045412.1, read on the forward strand.
ACATTGTGTTTATTCAAAATGATTTAGTTGTTTACTATCACTAGCCCTCAGTAGCCCCTCACTGGCTGCTCCCATTGGCCTCCAGATCTCTGCAGCATGGGTAGGAGCTTGCTGAGTCAGAGGCAGTCGCATGTAACCAGTGCCAGGCAGTGTGACATGTGCTCTTCCCAGCAGTCATCAGAGTTAGTGTGGAGTGAGAGCTGGCGCGTCCAAAAGAATTACAGCTGGTGGTAAAAAGGAAATCAGCGACTAGGAGGGCAGGAGTGACAGACTTGTAAAACATGAGATACAGGCAGAATATGCCTATCCGAAAATTCACATGTTCCAAATCTGAAACTCCACTCAGAAAGTTCAGATTTGCCATTGGACATGATGGCACACACCTATCATCCCAGAACTCAGCACGCTGAGGCAGGAAGATTGCAGCAAGTTTAAGACCAGCCTAGAATGCGTAGTAAGACCCTGGCTCCAAAATATAAATAAGAAGTTTAGATTCACAGATTAGGGGTTCTCAACTAGTAAAGACTATGGAAAGTTTTTTATTAGTACATAATGATTATATTCATGGTGGGGAATTTATATAACGCATTTCAATTTCCCTTCCCCTCCACCCTTACTTTTTTTCCTTTTTTGTTTTTTTTGCTTTGCTTTTGAAAGTTTCAGGTTCATTCATCTTCCAAGTCTTTATCAAGTTTATTATCATAAACACAGACTAACAGTCCAAAAAACATGTAAGACAGTTACACTAAATCAAACACTTTTAGATATGTGCTGGATTACAATAACTATTTTCTCTTTTTTTCTTATTGTCCGTCTTTATCTTGCACTTTTTTTATATGAGCTCCTGGGAAGCTGATTTGTAACACTTCTGGTCCCAAGCATTCTGTATATGGGATATTCAGCTTGTATATAATAATTTCTCTTGAAATGGAAAAACCAAGGCTTTTCATATTTTGTTCCAGGGGATTTTATTTTGCATGTCTGCATTCTTGAAGGCTTGAAGAATGAAATTCCTGTGTGAAATGATCCTGTCAGTTCTCATTTATGTAAATATAATAGTTCTAAATATTCCCTGTTTCCCATAGAAGGAACACTGTAATTTTTATTGTTATATGTTATTTTTTGTAATGTCTAACATCTCATTCTTAAAAGGAAAGACTTGATAGGAGATACTTTGTTAAAAGATACTGTACAGTGTAAGAATTGATAAACTAATAAGCTGTCTTTTGTAAATGTCATAGGCTGCAAAACGAGAACTTGAAAGGCAACGACAACTTGAATGGGAACGGAATCGAAGGCAAGAACTTCTAAATCAGAGAAACAAAGAACAAGAGGACATAGTTGTCCTGAAAGCAAAGAAAAAGACTTTGGAATTTGAATTAGAAGCTCTAGTGAGTAAAGTTTCTTATGTTTTGAATATGTTTATATATATCACAATCACTAAAAATGGTAGTAAATTCTGTTATCTTCCATTTGTTAAAGAATGACAAGAAGCATCAACTGGAAGGGAAACTGCAAGATATCAGATGTCGATTGGCTACTCAAAGGCAAGAAATTGAGAGTACAAACAAATCTAGAGAGTTGAGAATTGCTGAAATCACTCACTTACAGCAACAATTACAGGTGAGAAACCAATGTCCTATAAAAGATTTCAAACTTACATGCTTTTCACCATTCATTTTCTTTAGTTATTAATCCAACAAGTAGTCGGCCCCTGCCACATTCTAGGTGCTGCGAAGCAGTGATGAAGTAGAGTGGTCGGGTCCTTGCCTGAAGTGCAGGCTGGGGAGTAAGCAGGCCACAGATCTGTGAGCACTACTGCACATCAAGCACAGCACCAGGGCCATAGCAGTGCGCACAGGCAGAGGACAGGAGAGCCTCGGGTATGTGGCCTCTGGTTTTAGGGTGATAAAATTACGCATTTATTAGAGGATGGAGAGTGCCTCGTAGAGTGAGCAGAGAAGGGGAGAGAGACCTTGGGGTGAGGATGGCTGTGCCTGTAATCCGCTGTTAGGACAGGCCTTGGTGAGTGTGACCTTCCAGGAGACATGGTGGTGGGGGTGGCAAGGGGCCCAGCCACGTGGGGGCGTATGGTTACCTGGCAGCCCCAGGTCTAGGCAGGTAATGAATGGCAATACCAGTGTCCTGAGGCCACCCAGTTTTCTGGGACTCCAGGTGGAAACTGGGTCACAAAGGACCTGTCAAATCACTGACTGGCCTTTGCTTTAACAAAATAATTATGTAAATAAGTGCAATTAAGAATTGTTCGGAGGATGTGAGAGATTTATGTGTCAGAGATGTGACGGAGTGCTGGTACAGTTCTGTCTTTAGTTGATTGTATTATCACCTGTTTGGTATCAAGTATTGAACTACGGGGGCATTAAATTCAGACAGATATTATCTGCAGATCTTCACATTTGAATTTAGCGACTTGTCTATGTCAAGCTTCTTTCTCTCAGCAGAGATTTGTTTGTGTTACTATGTGAGTATGTTCCTTTTTGTCACTGTTTCCGTATTGGCCCTTTCAATGTTTCTTTTCAGCTTAAGGATTTTATGAATAAAACTGCAATGAACATTTATGTACCAGGCTTTCTTGTGGAAAAGTATTTTATTTCTCTTCGTAAACTGTTTTGGGATGGAACGCTATTATCATTGCAGTTTTAGTATATGTGCTGCTGAAGCAGGCCCTGGAATGCTGTGTCATGAGTGTGTGTTTAACCCCGAGGACAGTTGGTGGCACAAATTGTTAAAAGTCATTTGAATATATTTGTAAAAAGTCTGTTTCAGACTCTTTTGTTCTTTTGATTTGTGGGTGTCCTTTTACTGGCCCATTACACAGAATAACTATAGATTATGAATAATCTTTGAGGTTAAGTCATGTGAGTTTTTTGTTAGTGTTATTCTTTTTCGATGTGATTTTTGGCTGTTCTGTGTCATTTCCATGTAAGTTTTAGGATCAGTTTATTGATTTTTTTTTCCCCCCAAAATACATAGAATTTTGTTGAAACTTTGCTTGAATTTATAGATCAGTTTGGGAAGATTTGATGCCTGAATATTGAGTCTTATAGCACATCTGTCAGTTGATTTAGGTCATTAGAACTTTATTTTATGGGTTTTTTTTTTTTTTTTTGTGGCACCAAGGATCGAACTCACAACCTCGAGCTTGCCAAGCAGGCGCTTAGGCCATTGAGCTAAATCCCCAGCTAAAACTGTATTTTCTATGTATGTATATAATTTATTTTTTGTGATGCTCAAGATCAAGCCCACAGCCTTGAGCATGCTAGGCGAGGAATCTGTTTATATATATATTGGTCTTGTGTCTGTTGTTATTTAACTACATTCTTAGTTCTAATGAAAGAACTTTCTATAGATTCTGTAATGGTTTCTATGTATGTAACATGTCACATCCTTTTTCTTTATTTTCTAATTTGTATACTTTTTACACCTTTGTACACTGTGTGTGTGTGTGTGTGTGTGTTTCACTGCATTAAGTAGGCTCTCTGGTACTATACTGAGTGGAAGTGGTCCTAAATCTTAGAAGGAAACTCTTTCACCATTACCTATGCTGACTTCATTTTTTTGTAGGTGCCCTGAATCAGTTTTAGGAAATTCCTTTATAAAAAATATTTCACTAGGTTCAACTTAGCATTTATTTTCACTTAGAATCATGAAAGATTTTGGTTTGTAATTTTCTCATAATATCCTTTTCTTATTTTGGTATCAGGGTGATGCTGCTCTCAAAAATATGTTGGAGAGTATTTCTCCTCTATTTTAAAAATATTCGTGTTGAAATGGTATTTCTTTAAAATTTTGGTGACAATTATCAGTAAAGCCTTTTGGGCTTGGGTTTTTCTCTGTGATGGGATTTTTAATTATATAATAAATTCAGTAGACACAAGACTATTGAAAGTTTTGTTTCTTCTTGGGTCTATTTTGATACTTGTAACTTTCAACGAATTTCATGATTCATTTAAATTATCGAATTTATTTACATAAAGTTATTCTTCATATTGTTTTATTATTCTTTGTAAGTCTATTGTATCTGTAGTGGTGTTCCATCTTTCACTTCTGATATTGGTAATTTATATTGCCTGTTCCTTTTCCTGCCTCCTGCTGTCTGTTTCTCTTCTTCTTTCCTCTTCCTGCTATCCCCCTATTGCTTTTCTTAATCAGTCTAGCAGGAAATTCATCATTTCTATTGACTTTTTTTTTTAAATCAGCCCTTTGGCTGTGTTCATTCTTCCCTATGACATGTCTGTTTTCTATTTCAACTACTTAAGCTTTTTCTTTATTGTTTCCTTCCATTTACTTATTTGGGATTTGACTTTCTTTCTTTCTAGTACTAGGATTTGAACTCATGACCTCACATTTGCCAGGAAAGTGCTGTACCACTGAACTATATCCTCAGCAAATTTTTTTTCTAGCTTCCTAAGCAGGAATCTTAGATACTTAATTTGGATATTTTATTTATGATATAAGTACTATAAGTTATACATTTCCTTCTTGGCACTGCTATGTCCATATCCCATAGATTTTTCATTTTTCATTTTTCTTTTTTCTTTTAAAGAGAACAAAACAGAACAGAGTTAAAATACAACCACGCATTTCAAAACAGACCACTGCAAGCAATATAGGTCATTTTTCTTTTTTTAAAATTGGTGATGAAACCCAGGGCTTTCATACTGAGTACTTTCCTATTCCTTTTAATTATTAGCTTTGAAGGCAGGTTCTTGCTAAATCCCTACCTAGCCCATAGTGGGATCAAACTTATGTTCCTTCTGCCTCAGCTTCCTAGATAACTGGGGTTATAATCATATGCTACCACACCTGGCTTTTTTTTTTTTTTTCCATTTTTCTTTGATTTTTAGAGATAGGGTCTCACTATGTATTCAGACTGCTCTTGAACTCGCTGTGAAATTCAGGCAGGCCTTGAACTCATGGAGATCTTGCTGCCTTAGCCTCCCAAGTGCTGGGATTACAAGTATGTGCTACTACACCTGGCAACGATTTATTTTCATGTTCTATTCAAAATGTTTTTCAGAGTTCCTTTGCTGTTTCTTCTTTGATTGATAGCGTAGTAAGAGCTAGTGTAGTCTTCTGTCCTTACTGATTCTGTGACTACTTCAGTCAGCCCCTGAAAGAGAATGTGAAAACTATCATTGAGCATTTGTCTGTTTCCTTTCTGTGCAGTCAGTTGTTATGTGTACTGAGAAGTCCGGAGAAAGCTCTCATCTGTGTGAGATTTTGGAATATGAACATGTAAAGTGATTCGTTCAGAAGTTCATTGGTAGAAGTTGTTTTAAAATATTTCAAAATGCATGTATGTTTTAAAAGTATATTCTTCTATGTCATAAATCTTTTTATGTGTTTCATTAACTATGAATGAAAAGTTTTATAAAATATTTCAATGGAAAACTTAAAGGTCATTGTTCAGAATACCAGTAGTATTGTCAAATGTTGTATAAACAAATGCATTTTTGTTATTTAGTGCTGATGCTTAGCATGTTTGACTTCGTAATAAATACAGTCAGGATTCTTGAGAAAGTAGTGAAGTGAAAAGTAATACATAGTGTGAAGAAAGAGAGGTGCGTAGCAGGCAGTGAGGTGTTGGTTCTCTTTCCTTACTTGGATTAACAGTAGTTTGCAAATGAGTCAGGCATCCCTTAGTAATGGTTTAGCCTATTTTAGAAACTTAGGTTATACATTTTAAAGTAATGTTTATTTAAGTAAAATAGAGCAATCAGGCTTCATCTTACTGTTTCTTCATTTGTCTCAGTTCAGGAAAGAAACTTTGGGATCCAGGAAGATGCCTTGCTGTAATTTAGGGAGGAAGAGAAACTCAGTTGGCTGTGCTTCTTTGGGAAATGGTCTGATTTGTGCATTCTGTTTCCTGAAGGTTTTGGGGGTGGAGGGCAGGTTGATTATTCATAGAAGAGGCTTCTAAATCCTCTCTGTTGTGCTAGCCTCTGCCATTCAGGCCGAGAGTACACAAAGATTTGTTCCGCGCAGAGCCAGTCTTGATCTAAAGGTGGGTGTTCCAAGAGACTGATTTTGAGCCTCTGATGAATGTTTTTATCTAAGGCATTTTTATTTTTTCAAACCAAAAGTCAGCACTTGGAGATCTTTTAGGTTTCATTGTTGTTTGTTTGCTTGCTTCCTTTTTTAGTGCAGTCCTGGAAGTTGAACCCGGGGTCTCCTAGATGCTAGGCAAGCACTGTAACCCTGGCCTACATCCCAGCACCTTAGAGATTTTTTTTTTTTAATCAGAGTAAAAAAGTCAAGCATTCCTTATTTTATCCTGGAAACGTTGCTATTTTACTGAGACATGGAGATATTACATAGCATAATTTCAGTGAACTTACTGTGCTTGACAAGTTCTCCATGAAAACTCCAAATAGCCTTGTATAGTGTGTGGTTTTAGCTTTTTTCTTGTGCCAGTTAAAAGATGGTTAGTTCAGGACTTTTGGGTACCTGTTTAAAATTCCATCCTGCTGGTGGAAATGCATGTATGGCAGCTAAGACTCTAGTCATGACAAATCACTTGATTTCTGTTTCTGTCATCAAGTATGTGGTAAACCTAAATTCAGCCCTATTAATCATCAAAGCTTAGATTAAAATAATAGAATACTTCCTACTGAGTTATCTTCTAAGCATCTGGGTTGCTGTGTTTGTACTTGATCCCCATGCAATTGAGAAATTTTTACTTGAGTTTTTTTCTCTGCAGTGTTGTATTTAAAATGCACTTTAAAAAACTTTATAAATATTCAGCAAGTCAGCCAAAATGTAAACAATATCAAGGGAGCTATAGCTGTCTTAATATTTTAGTGAAAAGCATTTGGCAAAAAGTTAATTCCTTGACAAGAAAGCAAAAGCCACCCTGACTAATGATTATTATGTTCACCGTGAAGGATTTGGGATCAGATCAAAAGTGTCTCTGAGGGACAAGAAAACTAATTTAAGTGCTGAATGTGTACAGAATAGTATTTCCTGTTATTCACTGTCATTCATTTCTTCTCTTCCTTCTAGGAATCTCAACAAATGCTTGGAAGACTTATTCCAGAAAAACAGATACTCAATGACCAATTAAAACAAGTTCAACAGAATAGTTTGCATAGTAAGTGTTTTGTTTTTAAAGTTGAACTTTTCCCTTTCTTTTTTGTTTGTTTGAGGGATCAAACCCAGGGCCTCATGCATGCTAAGCACACCTTACCTTGTACCTCCAGCCCTACTTTTTCCTTTTTTAATATCAAGAACTTCCCGAAATGACATGAAAACATTAAATAATGTTTTCCTTGCTGCCAGTTGAAGTTTTTCCTGTCTTACAATGTTTTTTCTAAAATAGGAGATTCACTTCTTACACTCAAAAGAGCCTTAGAGGCAAAAGAACTAGCTCGGCAGCAGCTACGAGACCAACTGGATGAGGTGGAAAAAGAAACTAGGTCAAAACTGCAGGAGATTGATATTTTCAATAACCAGCTGAAGGTAACTCTTCTATGTATGCCTCCATGTATGTCCTACCCTTTAATTTTTCTAACTGTCCAGGTAATTAGTTGATACTGAATCCCAGGCAGAAAAATTTGTTGCACTGGTTTATCAGCCTTAATGAGAGCCTTCACACGCATGAATGAGCAAGTACACCATCTAAATTGCAGTTTGCTCCTTTACAATGTAAAAATGAAGCTGACACCTATAAATTAGGTCTAAAAGGGTGGGCCCAGCATGACATCTTTCTTTAACCTGAATCGTATTCTTATTGAATTATATTTTTATTCATTTCCATTCTTTTGCCTATTTATAACCATATCAAGTTGAATTCCAAAAGCTAGGCCACAAAAGCTTCCTTTTTCTTAGTTCTTTGAAGCCTAAAGGAATTGTTTTCTCCTTTAAAAGTGAGAATTTTTCTGCCACTTCTTCCCTTCAAAATTCTGCTTAAATGTATAGATCCTTAACTTTGTTATTTCAGTTTTTAATTTTCTTGTTTACTGGCGTAATTGCTTTTGTGTCCGTGGTAGAAGTGGTGTATGGTTTTGTTGCATTTGCCTAGTAGAACTCAGGAAAATAGCAGAACTCTGGGGAAACATAGAATAGTAAAGATCACAGCTTCTTTCAAATGTGTTGTTTTGAATTTAACTTCACAGCTTCATCATTTTAAGAATGTTAGAGCCGGGTGTGGTAGTGCATGCCTGTAATCCCAGCACTCGGGAGGCTGAGGCAGGAGGATCTTGCAAGTTCGAGACCAGCCTGGGCTACAAAGTGAGCTCAAGGCCAGCCTGAACTGCATAGTGAGATCCTGTCTCAAAAGACAGACAGACAGACAGACACACACACACACACACACACACACACAAAATTATAACAAAGCCAGAATAGCTCATTTCTTATAAATAATTACTTTAGCTATAAGTAGATATTAGAGTTTTTAATCAATTACGTTATCAGAAATTGGATGTTGCACTTTTACCCTCCAAATATTGTGTTTTTTTTTTTTTTTGCAGTACTGAGGATTGAACCCCCAGGTGCTATACCATTGAGCTACATTTCCTGCCCATTTTTATTTTTTATTTTGATACAATGTCTTGCTAAGTTTTCAAAGCTGACCTCTTAACTTGTCATCTTCCTGCCTCAGCCTCCCAGGTAGCTGGAATTACATGCATACGTCACCATGCCCAGTATTGTTTTCCTTTGTAGCTTTAAATTTTTATACTTGATTATGACTGATTTAGCTTTTGAATACCAAGAGGAAGTAAAACTCCTCTGTATTATTAAACAAAAATTTTTTAAAAATTAGAAAACATGCAGTGCTTGGTAGTGTATGTGTATAATTCCAGCACTAGGGAGGCAAAGACAAAATTGCTGTTGAGATTGAGGCCAGCCTGTGCTACACAGTGACACCTTGTCTCCAAAGAAAAAATTAGAAGGCATACTTGAGGTTTTCAGTTGACCTCTGGATTGAGAGACTAGGCCAGATTGCCTCAACCTCTGAGCAGGAAGTGTTTGTGCTGTTCTTTAAGAGTCCTCGGAATGGAAGTTTTCTCAGTTGTACAATTCCAGCACGTGCTCCTAAGGGAAATACTACTTAGCCAGCCCGGTGTCTCCTTTCACTTTGCTTCCATGTTCAGACTGTGTGTGTGCACTCTGTTGTGTATTTGCACATATGTGATTGTGTGTGGTATACAAGTATTAGAAGTATAGCTGTAAGTTCACCTTTACAACAAAAAGTGCTCACACTAGCTGTCACTGTAAATTATCACTGTTTTCAAAGGAATACAACATTGCTGTAATTTCACAATACTTTTTAGTAGTCTCTTGGAACATAAACTATTAAGTATTTGGCTGTCTTTGGGATCCTGGTAGAAGTATAGATTTTTGCCTTAATGTTGGTCTCGTTCCCACCACTCCTAGAAATTGACTCCCAAAGCAAGGTTTAGGTATTAGAAAATAGTGCTCTATTGGCAGACTTTTGATTAATGCCAAGACATTTTATGGATTAAATAACCTTGGCAATTAAATTGCTGTTGTGTTGCTAAAGAGAACACCCTTAATATGTGGTAGGAGTCAGTCTGAGGACCAGTTACCATCTGACTATTGCCACCCTCGGTGTAAGAGTGCTTCTGATACAGAGGCTAAGTTGAGCTCTCTTAGTTCACTGACTCCTTTTCCAAATATACCTACTTTTAAATAAGAACACTTGTTTCTGTCTTAAGTTGGTTTGCCATTATTAACTTAGTATGGTGAGAAAAATCACGAACCAGTATTAGCCCTATTGTTTTGCTATTTAACATTGATTTAGAAGACTTAAGTAATATATTCTGTTGTCTTATGGTTATTATTTCTAGAATTCTCCTGAAGCCAAAACAAACAGTTAAATTGAAGAATCAAAAGATTTGTAATTTGATTGAGACAGTTTAGAGGCTGAATTAACACTTACCTTCTTGAGAGTCTTCTGCCCACTTTTATTGTAGACACACTGAAAAATGTGATTTTTTTTTTGTTGGTTTGTTTGGTTTTAGAACATATATTCTTTATTGTGTGATGAAATAGGCCAGGGAAGAGCCAGGGATCTAGCTCAGCGACCTAAGCACTTGCCTGGCAAGCGCAAGGTCGTGAGTTCAATCCCTGGTGCCGCAAAAAAAAAAAAAAAAAGAAATAGGCCAGGGAGAGCCAGCAGCCTTAACCTTGCGGTTTCTTTTGATGTCCCTCTCGATACAAGACAATTCCTTTAGAATGTTCACATCAAAGATATAAAATGTACTTTTGCCTTGCCTTGGCATTGGCAATTGTGCAGGCCTTTCACAAATCTAGCCCTGATGGAGTGAATCTGCTATATTCTAAACCTTCTTTCCCCAAAAGGAAAGCTGCTGGTAGAAAAGAAATTAGGACTTAGCAGTTGTATTTCTTGTTCACGGGGATAGCCCACATGGAAAAAGAAAGTGTAGTTCACTGATCGTAAGCCAGTACATTTTAAAACCAGGATACTATGTTCAGTGATTTGACTCCAAAGGAGGATTACTGAGCAAAATTCACTTCTCCTTTTCCAAACAGAACAAAACAAAACTACTTGCAGAAAATCTTTCACTTACTTTCAAGCATGCTTAGTCCAGTTAAGTAGAAAAAGCAGACAGGATATAATTGTACCCTGGTTAGGCCTGATTTGGAAGTCCAGGACACCAATGGAAAGTGTATTTAGTCTCTTAAATGAGAAAAAGGTAAAGGCTAAGAATATTTTATCTTTTTTCTTTTTTTTTTTTGCGGCACTGTGGATTGAACTCATGACCTTGCACTTTCCAGGCAGGCACTTAGACCGCTGAGCTAGATCCCCAGCCCTGTTTTTGAGACAGGGTCTCACTATGCCATTCAGGCTGGCCTTGAGCTCACTTTGTAGCCCAGGCTGGTCTCGAACTCACAACGATCCGCCTGTCTCAGCCTCCCGAGTGCTGGGATTACAGGCGTGAACCACCACGCCTGGCTTTTTTTTCTTTTTTAATTTAAAAAAACAATTTTTTTTTTTTTTGAGACCAGGTCTCACTATGTAGTTGAGACTGGCCTCACTATGTAGCCTGGGCTGACCTCCAACTCAAAGCTATCTTTCTGCCTCAGCCTCCTGAGTGCTGGGATTATAGGCATGTGCTGCCATGCCTGTCCGTTTCCTTTTTTTATTTTTATATTTTAGTTTTTGAGACAGGGTCTTGCTGCCATTTCCTTTTTTTAAAAAAAACATAATCTGACTTCTCTTTCCTTTTTTTTTTTCCCTTTTCTTTTCTTTCGGAATATCTAGTTGTGATTCATTCTTCTCCTGAAGATTTCTCTGGTTTTCTTCATAGAATTACACTTCCACATTCTTTTTTTTTTTTTTTTTTTTTTTTTGCGGCACCAGGGATTGATCTCATGACCTTGCACTTGCCAGGCAGGTGCTTAGGCTGCTGAGCTAGATCTCTGGCCCTTGTCTTTTTGAGACAGGGTCTCACTATGCTGTGCAGGCTGGCCTTGAGCTCACTTTGTAGCCCAGGCTGGTCTCGAACTCACAGTGATCCGCCTGTCTCAGCTTCCTGAGTGCTGGGATTACAGGTGTGAGCCAT
>RJWT010045413.1:0-11625 GCA_004365215.1 Cuniculus paca
GGGCATATTCCCAGAAGAAGTGAAATCATCTTACCACAGTGATGTATGTGCACCTATGTTTACAGCAGAAAAATTTGTAATAGCCAAATCTTGGAAACAACCCAAATGCCCATCAATTGAGGAATGGTTAAAGAAGATGTGGTACTTTTATACAATGGAGTATTATTCAGCTATAAAAAATGATCACATGGAGGCTTTTATAGGTAAATGGATGAGACTTGAGACCATTCTCATAAGTGAAATAAACCAAACACACATGTGTAAACACTGTATTGCCTCCCTAGTGTAAGAAACTGAAAGACTCAATAAGATACAAAATTCCTGACAAATATGGAGAAATGGTTCTGAAATCCAATGCTGCTTTTATTCTTGGATTTGATTGGCTTAAGTCCCTTTCCTACTATTTGAAAGCAATAAGCGAGAAGATAGGAACAGCTCTTTTGAAAAATGAGACACTATAGTAGCCATTGCTCATTTCTTGCTATCCAACTTGAAGACCTGTAATGCTATTCTCTTTTATGTGGTTTTATACTAGTTTTGTTTGAGTTTATTTTCTGTAAATGTAAGAACAACCATTTTGAAGAAAGCAAGAGACACTAGGGTAACCATTGTTAATCTCTTGTTGTTATGTTTTGAAAACCTGTATAGCCTGCAGTGTTCTGCTTTGAAATGCTATATTATGTTTGACTCTATTCTGTTTTCTTTCACTTTTTTCATTCTGTTTTGTTTTGTTTTGTCCTATTTTCTTTAAAATAAAAAAAATGTTCAGGATCATTGGTCATTAGAGAAATGCAAATTAAAACACCTCTGAGATATCATCTCACTCCAGAAAGAATGGCCAGGATCAAGAAAACCACCAATGATAAATGCTGGAAAGGCTGTGGGGAAAAAGGAACCCTTCTCCACTGTTGGTGGGAGTGCAGACTGGTACAACCACTGTGGAGGTCAGTCTGGAGGTTTCTCAAAAGCCAGGAATGGAAGTCCCATTTGACCCAGTTATTCTGCTTCTGGACATATTCCCAGAAGAAGTGAAATCATCTTACCACCGTGATGTATGTGCACCTATGTTTTTAGCAACACAATTTGTAATAGCCAAATCTTGGAAACAACACAAATGCCTATCAATCGAGGTTTGGATAAAGAAGATGTGGTACTTTTATACAATGGAGTACTATTCAGCTATAAAAAATGATCACATTGAGGCTTTTGTAAGTAAATGGATAAGACTTGAGACCATACTCATAAGTGAAATAAACCAAACTCTCATGTGTAAACAACAGCATTGTCTCCCTAGTGTAAGAAACTGAAAGACTCAATAACATACAAAATTCCTGATAAATATGGATAAATGATTCTGAAGTCCAATGGTGCTTTTATTCTTTAATTTGATTGGTTTAAGGCCCTTTCCTACTATTTGAAGGCAATATGTGAGAAGATAGGAACAGCTCTTTTGAAAAATGAGACACTACGGTAGCCATTGCTAGTTTATTGTTGTCTGACTTGCAGACCTGTAATGCTATTCTCTCTCTTTTTTTTTAATGGGGACCCACTTTTAATTTATTTTTATTTTTTTATTTTATTTTTTTTATTTTATTTTAAAGAAAATAGGACAAAAAACGAAACAAAATGAAAAAAATGAAAGAAAACAGAATAGAGTCAAACATAATATATCATTTCAAAGCAGAACACTGCAGGCTATACAGGTTTTCAAAACATAACAACAGGAGATTAACAATGGTTACCCTAGTGTCTCTTGCTTTCTTCAAAATGGTTGTTCTTACATTCACAGACAATAAACTCAAACAAAACAAAGTAGTATAAAACCACATAAAAGCGAATAGCATTACAAGTCTTCAAGTCATGGTGAACATTTTTTCATGAATTTATTTGCCATTCATATTTCCTCAGCTGAGAAGACTGTTTTCATCTCAGATGCAAATTTTTGGAATGGGTCTTTGAATCTCAAGGGCCTGATTTTTTTTAAATCTTTCTATCTTCTAGATAGAATGCCTTTTTCTGAAGTACACTCGACTAAGATTTTTTTCCCAATTTGTGGGTTTTCTTTTCACACTGTTGGAGATGTTTTTGACATGCAAAAACTTTTTAACAAGACAAGATCCCAATTGTTGATTCTGGTAAGTGTTTCCCGTGCAGTTTGAACTTTGTTCATCAATTCTCCACCTACCCCTATGTCTTCAAGACTTCTACCTACTTTGTTTTCCAGCAGATTTAGAGTTTCTGTTTTAATATTTAGATCTTTGATCCATTTTGACTTTAGTTTAGTGCATGGTGATAGTTTTGGGTCTAGATTTAGTTTTCAGCATATGGAAAGCCACTTTTGCCAGCATCACTTATTAAAGAGGCAATCTCTTTTCAGTGAACATATTTGGCCCCTTTTTCAAAGATAAGGTAGCTGAGTGTGTTTGTATTTGGGGGTGATATCTTCTAACCTATTCCATTGATCCTCAGGTCTGTTTTGATTCCAGTACCATGCTGATTTGATTACAATAGTTTTGTAGTATAATATCAAGTCTGGGATTGTAATGCTTCAGGTTCTGCCATTGCTACCCAGATGTGCCTTTGCTATTCTAGGTCTTTTCTGGTTCCAGATGAATTTTAAGAATGATTTCTCTAGATCTGTGAGGTATGCTAATGGTATTTTGATGGGAATTGCATTAAATCTATACAATAATTTTGGGAGGATGGCGATTTTCACCATGTTTGTCCTTCCTATCCATGAACATGGAATATCTTTCCATTTTCTGAGATCCTCTTTGATTTCTTTTTTCAGAGTAATATAATTTTCATTGAATAGATCTTTTACTTCCTTTGTTAGGTTGATTCCTAAGTATTTCATTTTTTTGGATGCTGTTGTGAAAAGTGTGGTTTCACCTTTTTCTCTCTCAATGAGTTTGTTGTTTCTGTACAGGAATGCTATTGATTTCTGAGTATTGACTTTGTATCTAGCTACATTGTTGAATTTGGTTATGACATCCAGAAGTCTTTCTATGGAGTTTTCTGGGTTTTCTATGCAGAGTATCATGTCATCTGCGAATAATGATAATTTAACTTGTTCCTCTCCTATCCTTATTCCTTTTATTTCTCTCTCTTGTCTAATGGCTCTGGCTAATGTTTCCAGCACTATACTGAATAGGAGTGGTGATAATGAACATCCATGTGTTGTTTCTGATTTTAGAGAGAAAGCTTTCAATTTTTGACCATTTAATGTGAACCTGGCTTTTGGTTTATCATAGATGCCTTTTATCAGATTGAGATAGAGACTATCTATTCCAATTTTCCATACGGTTCTTATCATGAATGACTTTTGGACTTCATGAAATCCTCTTTTGCATCTATTAAAATAACTATGTAATTCTTATCTTTGGCTCTATTGATATGGTGTATTACATTTATTCAGTAGCATATGTTGAACCATCCTTGAATTCCTGGGATGAATCACACTTGGTCATGGTGTATAATCTTCTTCATTACTTGCTGCATTCTGTTTGCCAGCATTTTATTTAGGATTTTTGCATCTATGTTCATTAGGTTGTTTGGCCTGTGCCTCTCTTTATTGGTTGTCTCTTTCTCTGGTTTGGGTATGAGGGTAATACTAGCTTCCAGGAATGATTTAGGAAGACTTGCTTCCCTTTCAATTTCATTAAAGAGTTTCAAGAGTGTTGGCATTAATTCTTCCTTGAATTTCTTGCGCAATACAGCTGTGAATCGATCAGGACCTGGACTTTTCTTTTTTGGTAAGGTTCAATGACTTTTTCAATTTCATTAAGTGAAATTGGGTTATTCAGTAGTTTTATATCATCTTGATCCAACTTTGGCAATTGATATGTTTCTAGAAATCTATCCATTACTTCTGTGTTATTGAACCTGTGAGAGTAAACATTTTCATAGTAGGTGTTGATGATCTTCTATAATTCCACAGTTTCTGCAGTGATTTCTTTTTTTATTTTAAAAATAATAGAAAAAAAAAACAAAACAAAACAAAACAAAACAGAATAGAGTCCAACAAAACATAGAATTTCAGAACAGAACACTGCAAGCAATACAGGGCTTTATAACATAGCAACAGGAGATTACCAATGTCTACCCTAGTGTCTCTTGCCTTCTTCAAAAGGGTTGTTCATATATTTACAGACAATAAACTCAAACAAAACAAAATAATATAAAACCAGATTTAAAGAAAAAGAGTGAAAGCATTCAGGCCCTCAAATCAGACCACAAAAAACCAGCAATGGCTACCTTAATGTCCCCTGTTTTCTTCAAAAGAGCTGTTCCTATCTTCTTACATATTGCAATCAAATAGTAGAAAAGAGACTTAAATCAATCAAATCAAAGAATAAAAGCACCATTGGACTTCAGAACCTTTCCCACATATTTACCAGAAATTTTGTATCTTATTGAGTCTTTCAGTTTCTTACACTAGGAAGATGATATGGTGTTTACACATGTGAGTTTGGTTTATTTCACTTATGAGTATGGTCTCAAGTCACATCCATTTACCTATAAAAACCTCAATGTGATCATTCTTTGTAGCTGAATGGTACTCCATTGTACCACATCTTTTTTATCCATTCCTCAATTAATGGGCATTTGGGTTGTTTCCAAGATTTGGCTATTACAAATTGTGCTGCTATAAACATGGGTGCACATATATCACTGTGGTATGATGACTTCACTTCATGTAGGAGTAAGCAAGAAGCAGAAGAGCTGTATAAAATGGGACTTCCAATCCTAGCCCTTTGAGGAACCTCCAGAATGATTTCCAAAGAGGCTGCACCAGTCTACACTCCCAACAACAGTGGAGAAGATTTCCATTTTCACCACAGCCTCTCCAGCATTAGTTGGTGGTGCTTTTCTTGATCATGCCCATCCTCTTTGATGTGAATTGAAATGTCAGAGTTGTTTTAATTTGCATTTCTCTAATGACAAACGATGCTGAACATTTTTTCATGTATTTACTTGCCATTTGTATTTATTCAGGTGAGAAGAGTGTTTTCATCTCTGATGTCCAATTTTGGAATGCATCTTTGAGTATTGAGAGCTTGATATTTTTTAATTCTTTGTATGTTCCAGATAGAAGACCTTTGTCTGAAGGGCAGGTGACTAAAATTTTTTCCCAATTTGTGGGTTTTCTTTTCATTCTGTTGGAGATATCTTCTGACATGCAAAAACTTTTTAACAAGACAAGATCCCAATTGCTGATTCTGGGAAGTGTTTCCCATGCAGTTTGACTTTTGTTCATGAATTCTCCACCTACCCCTATGTCTTCAAGACTTCTACCTACTTTGTTTTCCAGCAGATTTAGAGATTCTGTTTTAATATTTAGATCTTTGATCCATTTTGACTTTAGTGCATGGTGATATGCTTGGGTCTAGATTTAGTTTTTGGCATATGAAAAGCCAGTTTTTCCAGCACCATTTAATAAATAGGCTATCTTTTTTCCAGTGAACATGTTTGGCCCCTTTGTCAAAGATAACGTGGCTGAGTGTGTTTGCAGTTAGGGTTATATTTTCTAATCTATTCCATTGATCCTCAGGTCTGTTTTGATTGCAGTACCATGCTGATTTGATTACAATAGCTTTGTAGTATAATTTCAAGTCTGGGATTGCGATGCTTCCTGTCCTGCCCTTGCTGCCCAGAAGTGCCTTTGCTATTCTAGGTCTTTTCTGGTTCCAGATGAATTTTAAGAATGATTTCTCCAGATCTATGAAGTATTCTAATAGTATTTCGATGGGAAAAGTATGAAATCTGTATAATAATTGTGGGATAATGGCCATTTTCACAATGTTTGATCTTCCTATCCAAGAGCATGGAATGTCTTTCCATTTTCTGAGATCCCCTTCAATTTCTTTTTTCAGAGTCCTGTTATTTTCATTGAATAGATCTTTTGCTTCCTTTTTTATGTTGATTCCTAAGTATTTCATTTTTATGGATGCTTTTGTGAAGACTGTGCTTTCTCTTATTTCTCTCTCAGTGAGTTTGTCATTTGTGTACAGGAATTATATTGATTTCTGAGTATTGACTTTGTATCCAGCTACATTACTGAATTTGGTTATGACACCCAGAAGTCTTTCTATGGACTTTTGTGGGTCTTCTATGTAGAGTATCATGTCATCTGCAAATAGCGATAATTTAACTTCTTCCTTTCCTATCCTTATTCTTTTTATTTCTGTCTCTTGTCTAATTGCTCTGACTAATGTTTCCAGCACTTTATTGAATAAGAGTGGTGATAGTGGACATCCTTGTCTTGTTCCCAATTTTGTAGTGAAAGCTTTCATTTTTTGCCTTTTAATGTGATACTGGCTGTTGGTTTTTCATAGATGGCTTTTATCAGATTGAGGTAAAGGCCATCTATTCCAATTTTCTGTAGGTTTCTCATGAATGAGTGTTGGAATTTTTCAAAAGCTGTTTCTGCATGTATTGAAATGACCATGTGGTTCTCATCTTTGCCTCTATTGATGTGGTTTATTACATTTATTGATTTGCATATGTTGAACCATCCTTGCATTTCTGGGATCAATCCCACTTTGTCTTGGTGTATAATCTTCTTGATGACTTGCTGCATTCTGTTTGCCAGTATTTTATTGAGGATTTTTGCATTGATGTTCATTAGGGAGATTGGCCTGTAGTACTCCTTTTAGGTTGGGTCTTTCTCTGGTTTTGGTGTTAGGGTAATACTTGCTTCCAGGAATGATTGAGGGAGACTTCCTTCCCTTTCAATTTCATTGAAGAGTTTGAGGAGTGTTGTCATTAAGTCGTCATTCAATTTCTTGTAGAACTCAGCTGTGAATCCATCAGGACCTGGACTTTCCTTGGGTGGTAAGGTTCTAATTGCATTTTCCATTTCCTTAACTGAAATTGGGTTATTAAGCAGTCTTACCTCTTCTTGATCCAATTTTGGTAATGATATGTTTCTAGAAATCTGTCCATTTCTTCAGTGTTATCAAACCTATGAGGGTGAAGATTTTCAAAGTACGTATTGATGATCTGTATTTCCACAGGGTCTGCAATGATTTCACAATTTTCATTATGTATAGCCTGGATTGTAGTTTTTTCTTTCCTTTTTTTAATAAGATTTGCCAGGGGCTTATCAATTTTATTTATTCTTTCAAAGAACCAGCTCTTTGATTCATTGATTCTCTATTGTTTTCTGAGTCTTGATTGCATTAATTTCTGCTCTAATCTTTGTAATTTCCTCCCTTCTTTTGGCTTCGAATTCGGCTTGCTCTTCTTTTTCTAAATTTTTGAGGTGTAACATCCGATTATTTGTGTTCATTCCATTTTCTGGATGTGGGAATTCAACACAGTAAATTTCCCTCTGAGGCCTGCTTTCATTGCATCCCACAGATTCTAGTAAGTTATATTTGTATTTTCATTTGTTTGTAGATATTGTGTAATTTCTTCTTTAATTTTCTCTGTGTCCCACTGTTTGTTCAGGAGTGTGCTACTTAATTTCCATGTGTTTCTGGAGCTATGCAGTTTCTTTTGTCATTAATTTCCAATTTGATGTCACTGTGATCAGATAGCATGCATGGGACAATTTCAATTCCTTTGCATTTACTTAAGCATGTTGTATGGGCTAATATATGGTCTATTCTAGAGAATGTACCATGTGAAGCTGAGAAGAATGTATACTCTGATGTTGTTGGGCGGAAAACTCTGTAGATGTCTACTAAGTCCTTTTTTTCACAGGTTTGATTCAGTTCTGTTATTTCTTTGCTGATTTTCTGTCTAGTTGATGTGTCTCTTTGTGTCAAGGGTGTGTTAAGGTCTCCTGTTATAATTGTGTCATTGCTTATTTGATTTTTCATTTCTATTAATATTTGTTTTATATAGTTGGTGCTCCCATATTTGGTGCATATATATTTAAGAATGTTATTTCTTCCTTTTGGAGTTTTCCCCTAACCAGTATGTAGTGACCTTCCTTATCTCTTTTGACCATTACTTGTTTGAAGTTCACATCATCTGCAAACAGAATAGCTACCCCTCCTTTTTGGGGGGTTCCTGTTGCATGGAGTATTGTTTTCCATGCTTTGACTTTTAGTCTATGAATTCCCATTTGGGTTAGATGGGTTTCTTGTAGACAGCATATGGTAGGGTGATGTTTCTTGATCCATCCTGCCAGTCTGTTTCTTTTGAGTGGTGAATTGAGGCCATTTACATTACTGGTTATAACTGATATATACTGGCTTGTTTTAGTCATGTTATCTTTCTGCAGTGATTTCTTTACCTTTTCCCTCTACTTATTTGTTTGCCCTGCTTGGTGTTCTTCTTCTGTTTATGTTTTTGATGTTGTAGCTATTTTCATGTCTACCTAGAGTATCTTTCAGTATTCTTTACAGGGTTGGTTTGGTGGTCATGAAGTTCTTTGTTTGCCCTTTGTCATGAAAGTATCTTATTTCTCCATTGATTTTGAAGGATAGTTTTGCAGGGTACATCGGTCTGGGTTGGAAGTTTTCTTCCTTAGGACTTGAAATACTTCACTCGATGCTCTTCTTGACTTCATTGTTTGTGTTGAGATGTCTGCTGTGACTCTGATGGATTTTCTTTTATAGCTGATTTTCTTCTTTTCTCTAACAGCTTTTAATATTCTCTTCTTATGTTGAATTTCTGGGATATTGATTATTATATGTCTGTGTTTTGATTTATTTTGCTATGGCTAATTGGAGTTCTATATGCTTCACTTATCTGTATGTCAGTTTCCTTTCCCATGTTTGGGATATTTTGAGCTATTACTTCTTTGAATAGAGTTTTTATATCATTTGTGTTGTCTCCTTCTTTTTCATTCACACCTATCAATCTTATATTCTTTTTCTTTGCATCATCATGCAACTGCTGAATTGCTGTATTCTGATTCCTTGTTATTTTTAAAAGATCTTTCCTTTCTTTCTCTCTAGCTGCAATCATGTCTTCAAGGTCTGAAAATCTATCTTCACATTCATTGAGATGGCTTCGCCAGGTTTTGATGGCATTCTTTTCCTGGATATCTCTTTGTATCTGTTTCATGCATTCTAATTCTTTCTTGTAGTGTTCATTCAAGGTTTCCATCCTTTTGCAGTGCTCCTCTATTTTTCCACCTATATCTTCTTTAGGTATGTTTAGCATTTCTTTCATTATCATCTCTTGATTTGCCTGGGAGATGATTTCTAATCTCAGTTCCCTTAGAGCTTCGTGTAGGTGTTTCTTTACTTCCATTGCTGTCATTTCAGAAGTTTCAGGTGTGTGGCATGTACTTTCTTCTATGTCTTTGTGTCTTTGGCTTGTTCAGGATTAACTGGAGGTGTGTGATTGCATTTTACTCTTTCATTTTTGTCATTTTCCTATATTCCCCTGTGGCAGGTAAATCCAATGTCTAAGTTGTTTCCTGGACTGGAACAGCTTTCTGTATTGCAGGGAATTTCTGCAGTTGAGGTGGGGAGTTAGGCAGACCTTGCCATATACTGAGGGGTACTTGAAGGCATCATAAGAACAGGCAGTATATTGGGCAGACCTTCAGCACACCATGCTTTGTATGCCAAGGTTCTCTGACTGTTTCAGGAGGCAGGACAGCCATGCATGTTTCTGTGCAAGGTTAAGCGGCTCCAAGTCAAGGTGAAATTCACAGTGTATGTCTTCAGCTACACCCAGGCCTACTACTGTGGCTTCTCTGTTGCTCAGGAGTGGCTAGACAGTGACCAGGCAGGACCCCAGGGATGCTCCAAACCTCCAGGGCTTATGTTGGAATTTGCATGGGTCCCTACCAGGCTGCTTATGAGGTCCAAATTTGAATGGATAGGTGAAATTTTCTCTGCACGTTTTCAGCTTGCACCAGACCCAGAGCTGGGACTGCTACGCTGCTCTGCTGTGGCTGGGCAGAGCCCAGGATGTTCCAAATATCCTGGGCTGATGGCAGGATTGGCATGGGTCCCTACAAGGCTGCTCCTGAGGTCCCAAGCTGCATGGCTAGTTGAAATTCACTGTGCACCCCTTCAGTTCATGCCAGGCCTAGAAGTGTAGCTGCTGTTCTGCTCCAGGTGGCTGGGTGGAGCCCATGCAGGACCCCAGGGACACTTGAAATATCTGGGGCTGATGGAGGAGTTGGTGTGGTCCCAACCAGGCTGCTCATGATGTCCCAAGCTGCACAGCTAGGTGATATTCACTGGGGACAACTTCAGCTCATGCCAGGTCCCCCATTTTTATTTTTATTTTTATTTTTTATACTATTTCTGGTGCTTTTGGAATGTTCAGGAAGTCTTCACATTTAGCTATGACTTAAAGTGTTTCCCTTGTGTTTCTTCCACACAGTATCATTGTTTTTAGTTTTATACTTAGATTTTTGCTTCATATTCATTGATTTTGAACACAGAATTAGATACAGGAATATAATTTCAATTTTTTTATTGTGGCTCTCCAGTTTTCCTAGAACTATTTGTTAAAGAGACTGTTTTTTCCCCACATATATTTTGATTGCTTTGGAAACAACCAAATGGCTGTGTGTGTTCGGGTTTCATCTTCTGGCCTTTGTTCTTTTCCAGTATTCTACATGTCTGTTCCTATATCAGCAACATGCTGTTTTTCTTACTATAGCTTTATGTTGTAGCTTAAACTCTCCTACCACAGTGAAGCCAGCATTGCTCATTTTTTTCTGGGTCACAGTAGCTATTCTGTAACTTTTATGATTGTAAATAAAACTTAGAATTATTTTTTCTACCACATTCAATATTCTTGTATTTTTGTATATGTGTGTTACAAAACGACACTACATTGGGATTTCGAATGTCCACATTGATGAAAGGATAATTTTGTCAACTTAAGGGAATAAATTTTCAGTAACTTCTCACAGTACAATAAATGACTAAATCAGTATAATGTCATTTAACTATCAGTATAATATGAGTAAAAGATCCTGGGGACTTAAGCCAATGTATCACTTCTAATTAAGTTACATGTTATTGTGCATTGGGAGTTCTGGGTACCACTATCTCATATGCTGACAGAACAAACTCCATCCTCAGCATCTCTGTGTATGAGAAACTGATCCATAGATTCTCTCAGTCAAATGCAAGTCCGACTGATGACACCCCCGCCTCTGCTCAGAACTCAGTGATCTCAAGGAATCTCACAACTCTACCCTATGCCATGTCCAGTGCACTATGTGATCACAATGTGAAGACTAACAAATCTTTGGTGAAGCACAAGATGGGCATGAGACTTTGAAGGAAGCTGATTGCACTCAAACTGACACTCTATCATGTTATTCAAACCCTGTGGGCCTCTGTTTCTTCAAAAAGGGCATTTCATGTGAGCGTTAAATGTGATAACAAATGCAATGTGCTGAGATATAGTATGCACTCATAGTGTGCACTCAGTCACTGAAGGTCTATACTGATTAACTTTAGAAAACACACAGGAACCATCAAGATGAATGATAACTGCTCTGTGTTTCCTTTCCAATAGCCACAGAGGAGAATCTGCAGGTGATTCAGCCTGAGAAGTCAGTGTCGGTGATGGCAGGAGAGACCGCCACTCTGCACTGCACTGTGACTTCCCTATTCCCTGTGGGGCCCACTCTATGGTTCCGGGGGCAAGGACAAGACCGAGAGTTAATCTACAATCATAAAGGGGGCC
>RJWT010045414.1:0-11592 GCA_004365215.1 Cuniculus paca
TGGTGACTACTGTAATAAATATGACAGGCCATATGTTATAATTCAATGCTAATATATATAACTCATTTTCAATACCTTAGTACCTATTTTCTAACCCCAAATTGCTAGTCGTTTTATTATAAAATAGAAAGTGATATGCAGAATATTTGTTGAAAAGTAATAATAATGAAAGGAATTCTCCTAATTTATCTCTACTTTTTCCACCATTGGGCATTAAAGTCCAGAAGGTGATAATATTTCCTGTATATCTGAAAGACATCTGATGCATAAACAGGATCATAAAAGAAAAATTATAATGTGCCCATGTTCCCTCTTTTCACTGTCAACATTGTTCTCACAGACCAAATCACCCAAAATTTTGTAAAAAGTTTCAGCGAATAATCCTTGATACCTGAGACTAAAAAACAGTCATGTATAAGTTCACTGAAATCTTCAAAAATCCTGGAGTCCGCTTTGTTCCTTTTCCTAGAGGAAAAGCAAGAACAAAATCCCCCAAATCTCTATTAACATTTTCCTGAGTTTCCGGGCCGCACGGTTTGCCAAACAGGTGATTTCCGTGCTGAGGGCAGAGCACATTTCCCACCGGAATGCGAAGATGCATCAGAGGGCCAGGGCCGGAAGGTTCACTTAGAGAGGGGCTGTGGAAGGGAGGAGAGCGACGCCCAGGGAGACACGGGAAGATGTGGAGCAAGGGCGGGGCGGCTGAGGTGTGTGCCCAGGCTGAAATAAGAAGCTTGATCCACTGCTTTCCCTTATTTGACACAAGTGAAAGGGTTAGATGAGGGGATTCGTTTCCTTACATTAGTCTTCTCTGGAAGGTTAGCTGACATTCTGATTAAACAAATCAGAATGTGACAGCTGATGATCTTTCCCATATATTCCTTCTCTGGTGTAGGCAGGGAGAACATTGAAAATAGTACGCAGGAGGGTCAACGGACTGGCTTCCCTGTCCAATCGAAAGACACAGTCAAGGTAGTGCCACAAAGGGCCAATTTCTTTGCTCTAGGGATCTTTCTTTTTATGAAAAAAGAATTATATATTAATTTCCATATTTCGTACATATAAGTAAAGGTATGTATTTTATGGGTATCAGAAAAGCATATATTTTGTGTTCTCATTAATACTGTATTTTTAACCTCTGTTATTGAAACTAATGAACTTCTTAATTTTTAAAAGTGGGGGAAGGTAGGGAAAGGGTATGAAAAAAAGGAACTGAGATGGGTTCAGTACATGCACCAACTTCCAAAAGGAATGTAATCATTGTGTAGTGCAAACGTGTACTAATAAAAAACAAAGTGTCTAGAGCAATACAGGAATTAAATTTACTGTGCTCGCATGTGTGTGTGCATGTGTGTGTGTGTGTGTGTGTGTGTGTGTGTGTGTGTTCAAGCAGAAGACCAATTAACTGGCTTTAAGCATATAAACTGCAACTACCTTGTGGCCCTGCCTGGCCATTTGTTCTACTTGTTGCTGTTTCTTATTATATGTTTCTGTCTTATTATCCTACAGCACCACTAATGGTAAGAGGCAGTGATAAATTTAGAAGAATTAATACAAATTGCTCAAAAGAAGCTGTTCTTTTTCACCTTCTCTCTCTAAAAATAAGTGATTCAAGTTTCTGGTTTTGCTTGCACTGCCTCCTTTACTTAGTGTTTCCCTGCTTTCACATCTGTTTTTTATCTTTTCTTTTCTCTCACGGTATTAAAGGCATGTGAAAATAAAAGAGAAGTCAGAGAAAAACCAAACCCAACATACATTTATATTGAATTATTGCAGAGCCCGTCAGTTACACTCTTGTCTAAATAGATTATTTTTATATAGGTTAATTGTCTAAATTGACTTGAATTCATTATCTCTGTCATGGTTATTTTGATTCTAAGGAAAAACACAAGCGATGATTCATTTCATTATGAATCATTTTCTTTCCTATAAATATAAAACTGTCTAAACACAGTCAAGCACGAGAAGGCATGCAGACACTATTGTATCCTTTTACTCATTTTTATTAATTGGCTTGTGTGGTATTCTGGAAAGTAGAATCTTGGAGTTTTCTAACACTCAGATAAAATACTGCCTCTCCTTGTGTGTAATTATGTATTGATTGTAATGTCCTATTAGTGATGAGCTGTATCCATGAAATACATGACCTAGAAATGGTAAAGCTACTAGTTGTCACATTAAAAGTTTTTCAACAAATATTTGTAACCACCTGTGTGTTAATCTATTTGGACCTAATTTGGTCTACTGGATCATATGACAGTAAAACTCCATACACTGAATATTTAATCATTGGTTTCATTTTGTGTTGCCCTTGATGATTTTCTCCATGGTATTCATTCTGAAGGCCATGTTTTTATATCTGTGTCAATGTTGGAAAAAGCACAACAGCCAAATAGAGCTGGCCTTCTTAGTGTTTATACCAACCAGCTGCAACCTGGCCCTGACCACCGTTCAGCATGCCTGATGTTTCCCCCTCATTGACTCCTTGGCTTATGGCTCTCAAAAACACTCCAAATCCCTTTAGCTCTTAAGCTTCCAATATTTCTTCTTCAACCTCAGAGCAGACCACTTACTTCATGGTCCATACTGGACAATCCAGAAAGACTTTTATTATCTTTGATTCCTTGCATTTTCCTTCTATCCATTCTTTAATAGTCTCAGGAATAAAAATCTACTCTTTCCCACAAAAGCACTGCATTTCTTTTTAATTTTCTGGTGCTCCAAGGAGCCTGAATGCTTGGTACTTCCTTTGAATTTAAGCACTTTGAGTATAACCACCTTGAATGTCATTCTCCTAGTTATTTTTATTTATTCATTCAACTAGCAAATATTTACTCAGCAAATACTTATTCATTCAACTAGCAAATATTTACTCTTTATGGACAATATTGCATTATTGTCCATAAAGAAGAAACTGTAAGTACTTGAAGCTACCCATATCACAGGCTTATATTTAGATAATTATCTTGTGTGAGTGAAATATGAATATGAGCAAATATTTCATCAAACTCTGATGATAATCAGTGATTGCATTAAATGACTTAATAAAGTTCTATAGGGTAACATAATGAAATAAAAACATGTTCAGGAAACTCTATGTGTTTTTAGTCAACTATGAAACTGAGATTTTGCGAGGTTAACTAATTTTCCAGGTAGAAAGGAGTAGAATTCATACTCAGGCCAGTAACTTTCCAATTTTAAGATCCATAGGCCTAAGTTACAGTATTCACACCTGAATGAAGCACTGCATGCGATTTAGCGGGCATAGGAGTGTCCTACCCATCGTGGAACATTGCAAGAGACTTCATGAAGCAGTTCTGCTACATGTCTTACGAAATGGTAGTAGGATTTAGATGCTACCTGTTTCTCCCTTGGAAGGTCTTCCCCTGCAGTAACTATGGAAGTGACAGAATCAAGTGTGGTGACAATCAGTGGCATTAATCAAACAAAATTAATGTAGCACAAGCAGAATGTAAAGTCCAAAACTAAGAGTAGTGGAAGATTATGCTGAAAAGTCGACCAAATCCTTATTCTGGAGGCCTTCCTATGGCACAATAGGGAGTTTAGATTTCATAAAAAAAGCAGCTGAGGACAAATACAGTTAGAGTAAAAGAATGTCCAAGGTCATATTTGTATTACTCATTCATCATTCTACCTAGAAATGAAATGAATAGGGAAAAAAAGCAGAAACAAGTTATGCAATTGTTCCAATTAGCTGGGTGAGAGCTGATTGATGAGGGTCCTGTGGAGCAGAGGAACTGGCATCAAACAGGACTGGGCTGGCATTCAGGCTCTGCTATCTACCTGTGAGACTTGGGGCCTTGTTTTTAACCTTCGAAGTTTCTAAGCTCCAAAAATGCACTTGTGAGTTGCAACTCCCTAATGACATTATTGAAAGGAATATACGTTGTGACTCATGTAAATAGCTTCACATATTGACTCGCACATTTTTAAGTACTCAAAAATTAGTGATGCTGTTAATACTAATGTTAGGTTTACTTCCAAGTCCATGCCAGTAACCCTCATGGTGAGCAGGATATGGATAATTAGCACAGGTTTTTGTCTTAAAAGTCAGCATACGTGGTGCAGTTGATGGAGCAGAGTGAACACCAAAAACTACAGAGACACAAGCCTATTTGTACAAAGCCTGTATATCAAATGGGAATCTTAGTGAACAAAAGAAAGTCACACATTATACTTGCACTATATCAACTCTACTCCTCAGGTTAACGTTTCGACTTTGGGTACTACTGCAGCCTCCTGCCTCTGTAGTGTTCCTTGTGTTATAAAACATCTAATGGAAGGGTCAGGTTCTTAATCCGTAGTTATACCATTATCTCATTGGATTCTTCTTTTGCTTAATACTATGACAAGAGATGACCTTCAAAAGGTATTCATGACATTTTATTAGCTATCAGTTGTATTATGCTGTGGTAGGAAAACCCACTATATATATATATATATAATTTGTATATAAAACTGTGCATGTGTGTGTAATTTTTCTTGCTCATTCTATGTGTTCACTCATTTTGGGTCGACCGTAGAGCTCTGTTGTGCGTAGCACACACTCTGGGACTCACACACTAGAATCATTCTGTGTGCCTCACTAAGGCTTAAAGTACGTTTAAGTTTCAGGAATTGACAGGTAACTTTCATTTGTATTAAACACTGGCCAAACAAGTCCTAAGGGCACAGTGAAGGGCAGCAAAAGAAAACCCTACCATGGACCTATGGAGAGAACCAGATATATCTGGCCAGTTGTATCAAAGCCTACCACAGGTATGAATCACACTACACCTTCTCACAGGTTTGTGCATGGGACCTTTCGGACTTTCTGCTAATCTGGAAAGTGTAGTGCACACTCTCTACTGCTTATCACAGGTGACTCTAGCATTGGGACCTTGTCTCCCCTTTGCCCAGAGACTGTCCAGGGGTTAACATCCAGAGGACGCACAACCTTCACAATGCATTCGCTTTGGTTTTCTCAATTTACCTTTCCTCACAAGACCAAAATCTGTAAATTCTATATTTGTTTTGTTAGTTTTTTTTAAAGCTTAAGAGATCTTCAGTTATCACTGATTCATCTACGTCACCTCATTCCTAGGCAAAGAGCTGTGAAATGAGAACTAAGAGGAATTCCATGGGTAGCAGACAGAACAATGTCTTCAAAAGTGAAAAAAAAAATCATTCCATGAAGGAACTTTCAAAACTGTCCTATTTTAAGCAAAAACCAGCAAGCAAATAAATCATAACCCATGTGCATGTGAATTGTCTAAGTTCCAGGGAAAGTGAAGAGGATCTGGCCAGACAAGGAAGTAGAAACTGGAAAGAATGTTGGAGATGGAGTCAAAGAGAAAGAGGAGGAGAAGACCAGCTGCTCTGCTCTGGCAGCTGTGGCGCTCTGAGGTGAGGTGGTAGGGAAGAAGCCAAGGGCACAGTGTCTTCTGATGAATGCATTTGAGGTTTTCATAAATGGAGGCGTGAAGGATGATTTCCAACTTTAAGTCTGCTCCTTTGCTTGATTGATAATGTGAAGTATAAAATATTTATCACTTGAATAAGAGGAGCTCTAGCTTGTGTGTGTTACATTTGAATCATTTATGAAGCAATACATAAATACATATAGCAGTTATCAAGATATACAAGGCTGGATTGGAAAAATGCTATTTATTGTAGAAATTTTTAAAATGTGCTCGTGTATAGGTGTTTGGTCAAAACACATAAAGGATGAAATCTATGGAGAGAATAAGGGGGAATGGAGAAAGCTGAGAACTGTTTCCTTTGCCCTAAAGGAAAAATAATTTTACATGTTTGCCATCACAAATACTGCCCTCTTCCCCCTTGACCTTCATCAGTAAATCATCTTTTCCTTGCCAAAAGAATGTTTATTCCTATTAAAAACAAAACAAGTATCACTCATTTCTTCATTGTGTTGAGAAAATAAACTGACAAAGAAAATCTCCAAATGTTGCACAACTGAAATAAATCATACCACTTCTTAATCTACCAGCTAAATAATAGTAGTACAAAGATATTCTACTGTTTATTGTGTGCCAAAGATTAGTTTAAATATTTCATATACGGTTGTTTTATATCCTGAGCTATACCCTTTTCAAGTTTAAAGCGTTATCTTTACTTTCTTATGGGAGGAAATACAGTATGGGTTTAAAAAGTTTATATCAATCCAAAGGAAAAAGGTTGATGCAAAATTTAAACTCAAATTTGTTTATTTTTAAGTAACTCCTAAAACATTTTATGTGCTATGTGATTGTCAATGAAACAGTGAATTTCTTACTAATTTATAATTATTTACTATTCACACTAGCGATTGTATTTATTTTTCTAGAAGTGAATTACATTTGAAGCCACAGTTTTCAATGATTTCTTTCAATTTAGTTATCGAAAGTTTGTGCGATAAAGATAATACTTCTTCACATGTAGAGAATCAGTTTTACTAGAGTATTCAACACTTTCAGATCTTCAGGTTTCCATTGAGCAGCATATTCTGATGCTTGAAATGATGCACCAGTCCAACTATTGAGAAGAATGCTATTGGATGGGCATTCGTGAGACTTGGAGAATTTCTCATCACATTTATCATCCAACAATGGGAGAAAGCCCAGATATTCTGGGGGCAAGCAAACAACTAAAGAGAACTACAATTTTTGTACACACATAGTCTAAAACTCAAAAGTAGAACTGAAAAGTAAACTGGAAGAGCAGAATTTAATGAATAATTTTTGTTGAGAAACTGACTAGAAATACATGTGGATAGTTTATTGCTATCCAATTTGTATGTTTAGTAAAAGCTTAGCTAGAGTCTGTATGCTTTTCACAATAAAACAAAAATAATTTATTTAAGAGACAATTGCCAGGTTTTAACAGACAATCTCGTTTTTTTGTTTTTGTTTCTTTTTTCCCAGTTTTGTTACTTATATGCTACTTGTCTACATAGTTCCATTGTTTATATGGACCTCACCTGGGTGAATTGTGTAGCCTTGGTAAAAGACTTCTAGAAGTATAAGACTACTGTGTCTTATCACAGAACTTCTTCCACACTAGAAAGTATCTCAGTTCAATTACAGATGAATTAGTGAGTACACCAAAGCCAATGGCTAACTGTGTAATCTATTCATGAAAAACTCATCCTGGTTTAATGTAGCCCTGGCTTAAATCCTTAGGTATGAGCACTGAATTGATCAGCATGTTTTCTTTGACGGCAATGAGATTATCTCTAACTAAAAAGTGAAATAGATGATTTCAATGGAACCGTTGTTATTGACATAAAACTGTAATGTCAGAAAATAGGTTATGTGGTCTTTGGGCTACCAAAATAAGCCATAGTCATTTAACCCAAACTTCTGCACTGCTTCTTTCTGTGTATTTCTTATAGAAACTAATACACCCCCCACACAGAACCTTAATTGTTTTAGTGTTAGATTAAGTATTCTGTTAATAACCATAAAGCTGTATTATACTACCATATTTACCAGGATTTCAATCTTCCTGCAGGTAACACAACTTGTCAAGTCTCTAACATTCAGTACTAACACATGCAAATTTAAGTGCTTTAAATGGGCACTTAAGAAAGTTTCACCTCTTTTGTGTATGGCAACTCTGACGATTTCCTTCAGAACAGATGTTAACGTTTAACACATTTACATCTTCGATGTTCATTTGGAAAAAACTCTCTTAGGCTGTACATTATAAGACTGACAGACTGGAAGTGAATGAAACATCTGTATTTTTCCTATTATTTAAATATCTTTGATTTTAGAATCAATGTCCTTAGTGAAGTCTTTGAGAGCTGTTACACATTGTTCATGTCTCCTCGATTACTCTAAGCGTTTAAAACTCCACTAGGAGAAATCGTGTTGCCAATGTCAGTGGTTTTACACAGTTTCCAAAGTTACTTTCTCTTATTCTTTAAAAATATCTTGTAGAATACACCTGTTTTGAAAGAAAAACAAGTTCAGAATACTGACCAAAATCCTAAAGTTTAGCATGTATCACAGCCACCTGATGTGCATGTTAATCAGACTGCCAGGCCTCACCTATAGTGTTTCTAAATTAGCAGATGTGGGGTGGGGAACGAGAACTGTATTTTTTTTTCCATGTATTCAAGAACTGTATTTCTCACACTTTCTCAGGAGATATTGATCCTGAAATGGCTACTTTGGCTGTCACACTTTAAGGACTATTGGCATTGAATATTAATATACCAAATTGTCTTCCTAGGCTAAAATGTGCCCAATAATTGAAAAGGTTTTGGAAATACTGTAGACTAACTTGTAATCTTGAAGATTCACAACAAATATTTTAAGAAGTACTAAAGTCAAACACAGTTTAATTCTCCTTACATTTGTACTTATCCAAAATATTTAATAAAAAGTAATGTTCATCATGGAAATGTAATTACTGTTTGAATCATCTTGAAATAGAGTTAAGAACATACATCTCTTAGGAATTTTGAATGAAAACTTTAAAGCAAGGGAGTTCTGGCTTCTGGATCCATACATGAAGGGCTTGAAAGTCATCATTCTGCCCTAACAAAAATAAAAAACTGAAGATGCTGAGCAGTCAACATCTTTTCTTTTGGTCCATAACAGAGAGGAGACAGAGGGCAGACCTTTCCCTAGGATTAGAGAAACAGGCAGCTACTCTGTCAGCCCTTACCAGAGCGAAGTTTTATGAGCTAAAAACACCATAGATAGGAAAGTCAGACTGTATGAATGAATTGTGAAGAAGGAGTAGTGACTGTTCTGAGAGTTAATTCTGGATAGCCTAGAAACGAGGGGGAAGTACCTTCAGGAGCTCAACCAGATTCAGACAGTAAACACTAGCTAAAAACCTCCTCATGCTACTGGCAGGGGCCAAGGAGGAGGGATGGTTTTGAAATATGCCAAAATATACTATTCTCCTTCACCAGGGCTGCCTCACGCAGTAACCTGCCGGTATATTATCAGAGCCCAATCACATCAACCCTCGCCTACAAAAGAGCATAAAAACCTGAGATATATTCGTATGAAGTTCATAATCCAGACACATAGGGTCACTAAAAGATTGAAGCCAAACTGCAGGACTATAATTTGAGTCCCGATGTCTTATACCTCATCACCTCATTATTAAAGGCCCGTGGACAGCAGTGATGTTTACCTGGTACATCATGCTCACAATTCAAGACGAAAATACATCAAAAGGCAAACAAAAACTCAGAACCATCTGAAGAGAAGCAACGAGCACCAGATAATATATGCTGGGGCTTGGTGAAATTATTGGACAGGGAATTCGAATTGGTTAATTTAAGTGGATAAAGTAAACAGCATGAAGATAGGGATGGGCAATGTAACCAGAGAGGTGGGAATCTCCAAAAAACTTTGCGCTGCCTAATGAGTGTACAGCCTAAAACCCAGAGAGAAACTGATTGGCATAGGCTATACATTCTCACTCTTACCTGTTCATTCCAGCACTGCAACAGGGAGGGAATTTTAGTTTGTGACTATAGCCTTGTTTATTTTGAGGGGGAGGGAATGTGTTGGTGCTTCTTGGGCATTTATTTATTTATTTATTTTTAATACGTGTTTGCAGAACAATGATTACATTCCTCATCATGGGGAGCTGGTACACATACATAACACGTGTACATTCTTTTCACTTCCCCTTCCCTATGCCCTGGACCCCCTCCATGTCCAGATGCCCTTCCTATTTTTAAAATACCTATTTCCCAGTGTCTTACTATCTCTGTTTGGTTTGCTTTTTCTATTAGTTATGCTTCGGGCTTCTCCTCTAAGGCAAACCATGCTATGTTTTCCTCTCCTCACTATAATATTTATTTACTTACTTGATACTGGGGATGGAACTCACATCCTCATGCTTGCCAGGCAGGCACTTGTGCCACTGAACTATATTCCTGGCCCCAATATTTAGTTTTTTCTACTCATTTTATACCTTTGTCTTATTTTTTTCCTTATCTCACTTGTTAAATTTTCTGTTGCCTTTTTTAATTAAACTTATTTTTATTTATTAACGTTTTAATTTTGTTCTATATTCTTGTCTTCCCATTTCTTTTCAGTTGTTTGTGGTGTTGCTGTTTGTTTGTTTTTTCTTTCTTTCTCTTTTCTGTTTCTTTCCTTCTTTCCTGTCTTTCTTCTTTATTTCTGCCTTTTCTTTTTTCTTCTTTGTTTAAGGTTTTAGAAATTAATTCTATCCCTTTGAACACAATAGGGGACTGATGGCGAACCTTTTAGAGACGGCTGCCAGAAATGCAACCCAAAACCCACTTATTTCTCACAAAGTCCTATAGTGAAATTAAACCTGAATACTGAGGTTTTACCTTAGAACGATCACCTCATACATTCATACATTTTGTCTTAAAAGAAAAACACAAGAACGCGTGTGCCGTGGGTTCGCCACTTCTTCATTATGCGGGTGCTTTGATTCTACTCCGGCCCCAGCTGAGACGAGTCACACCTTGCTCCCGCCATGACCAATTCCACTTGCACAAACCGATATTCATCAGGTAGTTTGCTAAGACACATAATAGTGGGTGAGATATAAATTCCAACAGACGTGCAGCCATTGGGAAGAAAAGAAATAGGAAAATACAGCACAACTGGAAACCTCCCAGAAGCCAAAGATATCAAAGTGGTGAAACGCCAGACAAAAAATTCAGAATGATTTTTTAAAATTTCAGTGAAATCCCGGGAAATGCAAATGAGTAGCCAAATGAATTCAGCAAAGCAATGCATTTTACCTAGAAGACAGATTTTGAAAGATCGTATGAAAATTTTGGAAATCAGAAGTTCAACAGGTCAGATAAAAACAACTTCATTTGTTAGCCTCAAGAACAGACCAGGTGGAGCAGAATAAAGAACATAAAATTTAAGACAAGTCCACCAAAATGTACATTTAGATAGCAATGAAGGGAACATACTGGCTTTGGGGGACACCATGTAAAGATCAAACTTCAACTAATAAGCATACTGCAGAGAAAAGAGCTACAACCTGAGGGCGTAGGAAATCGGGTCGGCACATGGGTGCATTTAGAACCTCAAGTAGACAGGATCAGGATTATATCCATGATGGATTATAGCTAAATTCATGAAATGAAGAATATTAAAAGCAGTAACAAAGATGTGCCAACTCACATTTAAAGGCAAATCCATTAAAATAAAGCATATTTTTTCAACAGAAACTTTAAAAACCAGGAGAGCATGAAATTATGCATTTTAAATCCTGAGGAAAACAAACCCCAATCAGGATTACTATAGCAGGCACAAAGTTGTTAAGAATTGTGCAAAAAATAAAGACCTTCCAAGATATGCACAACCTAAAGGAATTGATGACCACTAGATCAGCTTCATAGGAAATATTTGAGGGAATCCTATACTAAAAAAAGGAAACATTAACACTATCAAGAGGACAATAAATAATAAATAATAAACCTCACTAGCAAAGAGACACACAAATGAGAAATATGAAAGAATCAAACATTATCAATATATTAAATACCAATATTGATATCACTATATTAAATATCAATATTGATACCAATAAGTCTATGATGAGTAAGCCACTAGGGATGGAATGATG
>RJWT010045415.1:0-11625 GCA_004365215.1 Cuniculus paca
GAGACCTCCAATCCTAGCTTTTTGAGGATTCTCCCTGCTATTTCCACAGTGGTCGCACCAGTCTGCACTCCCACCAACAGTGATGAATCGTTCCTTTTTCCACACAGCCCCTACAGCATTTGTTCTTGGTTGATTTCTTTATCATAGCTATTCTTTCTGCAGTGAGATGAAATCTCAGCATTGTTTTAATTTGCATCTCTTGAATGACTAATGTTGTTGAACATTTTTTCATATATTTCCCATTTGTATTTCTTCATCTGAGAAGTATGTATTCATCTCGGATGCCCATTTTTGGATTGGGTCTTTGAATTTAGGGGTCTGACTTTTTTCAATTCTTTATATATTCTAGATAGAAGTCCTTTGTCTGAGGGACAACTGGCTATAATTTTTTTCTGCTTTGTGGGTTGTCTTTTTATTCTGCTGGTGATTTCTTTTGATGAGCAAAAGCTTTTTAATAAGATGAAATCCCACAACTAAATAACCTGTTTTGAAATGAGACATCAAATTTTAAAAGTAACCTGTGGAATCTATATGCAACAATGAACCTAAATGGAATACTTCAAAAGAAATAAAGGATAGCATCTAGTAAATTCATTTTGGATGTGAACATATTCAGGTACTTGCAATGTGTGAAAGAAAGAATGACATCTTCAAATCAAGCCTGTTGGGAAATAAGGAATCTGATAATTGATAGCTTCATTAAGATGATTCAGAAACTTTTAGTGGTTGTAGAAGCTAGCAGCTTTTTAAATTCCACTTTCTTAGGAAAAAGCAATTCTCTCTGAGATAGACTCTTAAAAACCAGGACACTGTTATTCCTATGTACTTTCATTTATGTCCTGCAATCTGTGAAGATGTAATTTCATGTTTTTGAGAGTGACAAGCAGTGTTAGAGCAATGATAATCATTGGTAAAGATTTTTAAATGCATTTTAAAATAATCATAGTTCTGTTCTAAATACATATTATTTTAAAATAACTTGAAAGAGGACTTCACTCTTGGTTTCATTATTGAATATTAGCCCTGGTGGAATAATGAGGTGTAAAGCAGTTTTAAAATTTAAGTGGTAAATACAAACATTTGTATGTTGCAGGGAATCACCTTGTATTAATACTTTAAAATTTAATTAGTGTGCATTTCAACTCTCAACAGTTATTTTATGTTTTTATAAAGGAAGAAACCACCTATTCTGCATGCAACCTCCTTGCCTTTTTTCACGCGTGTGTACAGTACAATAATGTGTCCGATGAGAATTTGACATAATACATTATTTTTAGAATTCTATAATAGCAAAATACATTATTAAAACTTGAAACTGTCATGGAATAACTTCCATCAGAATTCATTTGCTCTGTATTTGGTGTAAAAAGAGTGAAAA
The DNA here is from genome assembly GCA_004365215.1 of Cuniculus paca. Lineage (NCBI taxonomy): Eukaryota > Metazoa > Chordata > Mammalia > Rodentia > Cuniculidae > Cuniculus > Cuniculus paca. The sequence continues at coordinate 1,379 of RJWT010045415.1, forward strand.
GACCCTTTGCAGAAAGAGGAGTGGAGCGGTCCCCAGGTGGAGCTGTCTCTTGTGTTATATGACACTGGCAGATTAAAGCACTGTGATTGGGAAGGGCTTAAAGGCTGAGTCAAAAGCCAAGAAGTCTCTTTATTTACGCCTACCTCCCAGCCCTTGGCAATCTGACTAATAACAAACTGAGCTAACAAGAAAGACTAGAAAGAGAGGAAGGAGAACATTGCTGCAGCTTGGGATCTACAACATAAGAAAGCAAGAGTGATCAGTCTCAGCTCTGTAAAACATCTTGTTTATTTTCTGCATTCGGCAGCTTGCAAATGGTTAACTATATACAAGAAAGTCAGCGTAGCTCTGAAGTATGCTGTGAATTTTAATTGGGGGACAAAAGCACAACTGCTTCAGGATGCTCTAACGTGCACTCTGCTTGCCATATTTCCAATGAAATGCTCAGCATTTCGTCTCTGACTAGAGATTTTAACTTTCCAAAGCTACAGGACTTGACAAAAAGTGATATTTGAGAAGAAAGTACGTGGTGGTTGGTGTCTTCTTTTTAATAAAGAAACTGAATTACTTTGAACATCTCTTGCAGCTGTGCATCACAGATAACGTCAGGAAGTCTCTGCTTTACAGGTAAGATGAATGTTTCCAGTTTTTCTTACACTGCTTTTTTCATTATTATGAAGTGATTGAATTTATATGTTTTTCTCTTTTGTAAAAATACAATAACTTTGCCTTAAAAAATAATCGATTTCACTTTTGGCCAAACTAATGCTGTACCAGATGCCTATTTTCTCAGAGAAGCCGATATGTGGTCCAACAGCTGGTTGTGGAGACTAAATATAATCTTTTGCAACACGCAGCTTGTTATTGGGCACTAAATATGTGTACTTGTGGAGAAATATCATGTCCAAAAGGCACTGTTAAATTTCAAATATCAGCAGAATGTCACAGAAGTCTTTGTATTTTGCACGTTATTTTTATTATTTTCTGGCTGATAAATATGTATTTTCTGACAATATGTAAACAGGGAGTTCTGTCCTCCATACCATTTTATCAGATGTGGCTAATATAGAAACAGTTTTTAAGTTTGTGTGCATTGGTTAAAAGATTAGAAATTGTTCTCTGGCACATTTTGAAGATCATGAAAGATATATAAGACTTTTTTAAAAAAGAAATGTAATCAACTGGAAATTATTTGCTATTTTCTCAAGATGTTGTACTTGATGAAAGAAATCATTTTCTTTGTTGGTTATTTATGGAGAAGTATGTAAAAGTGTTTTAGGAAGCTGATACATAAGTTGAAGACTTCCAACTTCAAGCTTCTTGATTCTAAGCACAGCACTCAGAGCTGTAAATCAAACTATTCCCCTGTGGAAATATAGTCTACTAACTTTTCCTGCATGTAGAAAGATTCTGTGCTGTTTTATTTCATCAGAAGTAGCAGTCCACTTTTTAGAAACTTCAGAGTATACATGTTTTCGGTACAACAGTGTATTTTGGGGACATGAAAGTTTGCTTTCTAGATTATTAAATTCTAGAATATTTTATCTGTTTGCAAATTTTACTTAAAATTAATGTGCACATTTCATCCAGAAAAATGAAGCATTTATCAGTTTCATAAGCTCACTAGTCATAAGAATGCAGTGTTTCTTTCTGCTTAGTTTATGTAAATTAATGGTACAGTGTTTTACAGAAGAAAATAGTAGATATCATTAGAATTACATATGGTTACCTTGCCATTGTGTCATTTTAAAGTGAGAATTATTTAAAGGATTGTTGTCTCAAATACATGTATTAAATATTGAAGGAGTTGGAATGTGTGAGTTTGTTATCCTGAACTGTCATTTTTTTAACAAAGTTAGTCATATCCTGAAATATTTTAAAATAATACAGTTTGTGCTTGAGTTGTTTGAGACTTTAACCCTTGTAAGAATGACAATCAACTGCTTAATTAAGTGATGACATTTAATGCCCTACAGCCTGGTTCAGGACTTCATTAGGAAGTCATTAGCTTTAAGTTTATAGAAGGCATTGTTTATTCTTTTACAGTAGCCTGAAGTGAGGTTAAAGATCAAGTTTTCTGTAGTTTTTAATGATTTTATCATTATCAATGAAAGAATTAAAAAGCAGCAGGAAATATCTTAGATCCAGAAATTCAAAATACAGCATGACATCTGTGAAATTTGACTGGGGGGTGTGTAAGACCACATCTCTGATAGAATAATGCTTATTCCAAACTGCCTCAGCCTGGATAGTCAGAACAGAGATCTTTTTATACTGCTTTATTTTATTGCATTTGAGGACACATTCCTTTAAGGCTTTTTTTTAAATAGCTAAATTAAATTAATAAGTACTTTTGTCAAAGTCAAAATAGGCTAAAAAGACACATTTATAAATAAACAAATGAAAATGTATACCACATACAAACATGTATATACACATATACACATACATGTATTCTTTCAAACTATCATTTTTACATTTCCTATAGCTATGCTTTTGGCTAGTATCTCCATATTTATCTTACACTACAATCCTGCAGACTTAAATTCATTTACTTCGAGTTAAAAAAAACAAAGTGTTTTCAAATATACAATTTTCCATTATATTTAAGTATTGGTGGCTCATTTAACCAGGGAGAACCTCTCTTATTAAAATGCAGGTTACCTGACATATGTGAACAGAATGATATAATATTTGAAATTCTCCTTATCCTAAATTTTATATGTTGAACATTATGCAAGTTAAAAGTATTCTGTAACATGACTGTCTGAATTTTAAAAGAAAAAAAAAGAAAGAAAATTTGATGCAGCAAAGTATTCATATTTTCATTGTAGTCAATACTTTTCTTTTTAAAGGAAAACCTGTAATTTTGAAAATGTCATTAAAATCTCTTGTTATTGCATTTTATTTTACAGAATCAGATTCTATCATATGTCAACATGAAGCTGTGGATTCATCTTTTATATTCATCTTTCCTAGTCTGTATATCTTTCCAATCCCAATCTCCGATACCCTCAATCAGAGGCTCATGTGATAACCTTTGCAATTGTGAGGAAAAAGATGGCACAATGATAATAAATTGTGAAAAAAAAGGTATCAAGTCTTTATCACAAATAAATGTGCCACCATCACGACCTTTCCAACTGAGCTTATTAAATAATGGCTTGACAATGCTTCACACGAATGACTTTTCTGGGCTTACCAATGCTATCTCTATACACCTTGGATTTAACAATATTGCAGATATTGAGACTGGTGCATTTAATGGCCTTGGCCTCCTTAAAAAGCTTCATATCAATCACAATTCTTTACAAATTCTTAAAGAAGATACCTTCCATGGACTGGACAACCTTGAATTCCTGCAAGCCGATAACAATTTCATTACAGTGATCGAACCAAGTGCCTTTAGTAAGCTCAACAGACTTAAAGTGTTAATATTAAATGACAACGCTATTGAGAGCCTTCCTCCGAACATATTTAGATTTGTTCCTTTAACCCATTTAGATCTTCGTGGAAATCAGTTGCAAAGTTTGCCTTATGTTGGATTTTTGGAACATATTGGCCGAATATTGGATCTCCAGTTGGAGGACAATAAGTGGGCCTGCAATTGTGACTTACTGCAGTTAAAAATTTGGCTGGAAAACATGCCTCCTCAATCTATAATCGGTGATGTTGTTTGCAACAGTCCTCCGTTTTTCAAAGGAAGCATACTAAGTCGACTGAAGAAAGAATCTATTTGCCCTACTCCACCAGTGTATGAAGAACACGAGGACCCATCAGGATCACTGCATCTGGCAGCAACATCTTCAGTAAGTGATAATCACCTGTCAACTAAGACCATACCCATTTTCAAGCCACCTACCAAAGCACCAGGTTTAATACCTTATCTTACAAAGCCATCCACTCAACTTCCAGCACCCTACTGTCCTGTTCCTTGTAACTGCAAAGCCCTATCTCCCTCAGGACTACTGATACACTGTCAAGAACGCAATATTGAGAGTTTATCTGATCTTAAACCTCCTCCACAAAATCCTAGAAAGCTTATTTTAGCGGGAAATATAATTCATACCTTAACGAAATCAGATCTGGTGGAGTATTTTACTTTGGAAATGCTTCACTTGGGAAACAATCGTATTGAAGTTCTTGAAGAAGGATCATTTATGAATCTAACAAGATTACAAAAGCTTTATCTAAATGGTAACCATCTGACTAAATTAAATAGAGGCATGTTTCTTGGACTTGACAATCTTGAGTACTTGTATCTTGAATACAATGCTGTTAAGGAAATATTACCAGGAACTTTTAACCCGATGCCTAAACTTAAAGTCCTTTATTTAAATAACAACCTCCTTCAAGTTTTACCACCACATATTTTTTTAGGAATTCCCTTAACTAGGGTAAATCTTAAAACAAACCAGTTCACACATCTACCTGTAAGTAACATCTTGGATGACCTTGATTTATTGACCCAGATTGACCTTGAAGATAACCCTTGGGACTGTTCCTGTGACCTGGTTGGATTGCAGCAATGGATACAAAAATTAAATAAGAATATAGTGATGGATGATGTTCTCTGCAGTTCCCCAGGACATCTTGACAAAAAGGAGTTGAAAGCTCTCAACAGTGAACTTCTTTGCCCAGGTTTAGTAAATAACCCATCCCTGCCAACTCAGAGTAGTTATATTATTGTCACTACTCCTACAACAACAACAAATACAGCCAGTACAATTTTAAGATCTCTTACTGATGCAGTACCACTGTCTGTTCTAATATTAGGACTTCTGATTGTGTTCATAACTATCGTGTTCTGTGCTGCAGGAATAGTGGTTCTTGTTCTCCATCGCAGGAGAAGATATAAAAAGAAACAATCCGATGAGCAGATGAGAGACAACAGCCCTGTGCATCTTCAGTACAGCATGTATGGTCATAAAACAACTCATCATACAACCGAAAGACCCTCTGCCTCTCTCTACGAGCAGCACATGGTGAGTCCCATGGTTCATGTGTATAGAAGTCCATCTTTTGGTCCGAAGCATTTGGAAGAGGAAGATGAAGGAAATGATAAAGAAGGAAGTGATTCAAAACATCTTCAAAGAAGTCTCTTAGAACGGGAAAATCATTCACCACTGACAGGGTCAAATATGAAATATAAAACCGCAGACCCATCAAGAGAATTTTTATCCTTCCAGGATGCGAGTTCACTATACAGGAACATTTTAGAAAAAGAAAGAGAGCTTCAGCAACTGGGAATCACAGAGTACCTAAGAAAAAACATTGCTCAGCTCCAGCCTGATATGGAGGTACATTATCCCGGAGCCCATGAAGAACTGAAATTAATGGAAACGTTAATGTATTCTCGACCAAGGAAGGTATTGGTGGAACAGACTAAAAATGAGTATTTTGAGCTCAAAGCCAATTTACATGCTGAACCTGACTATTTAGAAGTCCTGGAGCAACAAACATAGATGTAGAGTTTGAGGGCTTTCACAGAATTGCTGTGATTCTGTCTTAAGTCCAAATCTTGGAAATAAGTGCCTTTTTTGATTTTTGTCATCAATCAGAATTTAAGCACAGCAGTAATCCTATGGGAAAAAAGAAGAAGGAAAAGAAACTCAGGGATCACTGGGAGAAGCCATGGCATTATCTTCAGGAAATTTAGTCTGGCCCAAATTAAATAAATCCTTGCATGTAACTCATACAAGGATTATATTGATTTTTCACCATATACTGAAAAGTGTTGCATAGAAGTCCTCTTGCACATCTAAAGGGTTGAGCACATAAACAACGATTTTTCTTGAATGATTTTACCCTTGAATAATAAAATTGAATTTCATCATTTTAAAAATATGCTATATAATATGTAAGGAATATGTTACTGATCACCAGTGTATTCTTCAAAAAATGTGCATTGTCAGACACACTTAATTTTCCTGCAATTAATGCAAAAAGAACTGGAACATGAAAATTCTAGGTAGCAACAGAAATGAAAAAATGGAATGGTTGGCATTTTCTGGGCCTTAGTGGCCCAAAACTTTGAACAATGGAGGATTAAACAAATGCCACTCCTATGCTTTCTGAATTTAAAATACAAAGAGGATTAAGAGTTCAGGTGGAACATATGAGCAAACTTTATGGTTTTTCTACACGTTTTATGTGAGTATTCTTAATGTCAGTGCTGCTGTGACTAAGGTATATCATTTGTGCTCAAAGTTTAATTCTTCATAGGATATTTTTTAAAAGCTACTGAGATTCAACTGTAAATATGACTAGAGCACCGATTAAGTTTGCTTTCTTTCATAGTATTAATCCTTTGTAAAGCTGAATGGCCATGATAGAAATATGTTTGAATATGCTTCTTGTGGCAAGTAATTCAAAGGTATAAAACAAATAGTAAAAAAAAGTTGTTTTATTTTTATTGATATATCCTGATAGATGTCATAAATTAGTAGCAAAAGGCACTTCTAAAGGTAAGTGGTTCAAGTTTCCTCAAGAGAGGGACAATGTAGCTTTATTTTACAAGAAGTTATAGCTAGATTTCTATGAACTATTTATTCTGTACAGTTTTGTATATTTTTGGTTCACAGAAGTAATTATTCTTGGGTGCCTTTCATGAAAATTAAAAATACTGTTCACTACAATAAAACTAAAATGAAAACTAAATATTCAAATGTGCTGTATTCAATTAGTATGTCCTGTAATTCAATTATATCATGACTAATGCACACACAAACACATACATTGCGCACACAAGCATGCCTCCATGCATGCCCCCCACACACACATGAAGGTTTCTGTTGGTTGTGCACATAGAAGTATTTTTTCATTATGTGCAAAAAGGCTATTCAACTTCTGGGTATGACTGACACAGAGCCAAACTTCAACTCTGAATAGCAGTTTTCCCTTTTGAGCAAATTATTTTCAAATGCCATACAAATGAAAATGACTTATTATTCTTCATTTTAATTATAAAACCAATACAGCAGTTTTTCACAAGGCAAATTGAAATTAGTCAAGGTGATCTAGGTCTGTATTTTGAACTTTACCTAGTCATGGGCTTTCATTCTTGGAAAGAATGGGTTGTCTAGAAGGAAATGCTTTCTTTAATTGATCTAACAATACTCCACTTCTGAATATATTGAATGTTTTGTCGTCTCTTACATTTCTACACTATTAACAAATCATACCTTATTTCTTTGATTTTGAAACAGAAGTCTTCCTGCTGATAAAAATGGTGTGAATCTTGCTGCATAATATGAAGATTAATTATGATTCTAATGTGAAATTATATCACTAGGTTTCTCTTTCAAATAATTGCCTACATTATCAGAAAGCAAGCAAGAATCATATATTAAAGGTTCACGTAAAACCTAAAATTTCTCCATTTAATTCCAAAGTTTATAAGGACAAAGGTAAATTTTTAAGTAACAATTGCAGAAGTAAAATATACTACCATATGCTATATTATGTTCTGTATTTATCTACTTCAAAAAATTTTGCACACTAGTGAAGAGTACCCTTCAAAGGGTGATTTTTAAAATTTCCTTCCAAAGAGAAGAACAAAGCAAGTGTAGAAACTATATAATCCTAGTTCTCTTATTAAGTTGAGTATCTGCCAATATATTCTATTCCACCAAGTCCATACAAGTATTAAAAAGATTTAAGAACTTTCCATATCTGGGGGATCTTTGGAATGGACCCATGAATGCAGACGGAGACAAGTTATCCAGAATATTCTTCTCTCTAGATGGGGTAATATATTTTTAATCCTCATTGTTAGTTGCCTGAGGTAAACTATTCATTTTCCAGCTCATAATCAAGAGAACAAAGTTGTTTACAAAACCAGGTGAGTAAATTGCCCAAATTAATGTGTATGCAAAGAAGAAAAGCCGGTAGGAATCTTCAAACAATGATTGTCGCAAAAATTATTGATAGACTTTTAAAATAGCATGGTTTCTAAACAGCATGATATTTTGAAGGCCTCAATGTTTTACTCAAGATGGAGTCTTTCTCAAGCTATGTTTCACTACTAGTCAAGAGTAATTTACTGTTAACACTAATCTTTGTCTCTCAAAAAATTTTAAACCTAAGAATTTCAGAACCAAAATTTTCACCTGCGTTCCCTCTTACTACTGCTTCCTACTATCTAAAGATTTCTTTTATATTCTCTGATAGTTAACTTGATTAACTTGGTCTCTTTCAGTAGCCAACTGGTTTCTTATTTTGTGCTTAATTTATATATTGGGTTTCTCATATGAGACAAACCGTGTGATATTTAAGCTGTGCGTCTGAGTTCACTTAACACTATGGTCTCAAAGTGTAACCATTTTTCTACAAATGATTCAAGTTTATCCTTCTTTATGGAAGAGTATACACCATCATGTATAATGTGTATGTATATTTTCATTATCAATTCATCTGTTGATGGACATATAGGTTGCTGTAGTTTTTTAACCCCGAATTCTATTTTGACATTCTTAACCTTATTCAGATGACATAGTCATAAAAGAAAAGTTTTTAAGTATATTTGTTTGCTTACTGATTTATGTAGAGGTTATTCTCTGCTCACAGCACATCAGTAACAATTATGATCCATGTTCAAAAATAGAATTTTTGAAATATACCAGTACTAGTGTATAAGCATACTAGTTAAAATGTTTTCAATTCTATGTCAACTTGTTAGACATAATCTGGATTAATTTTTACTAAACAAACCACCTTTTTCTCAAATTGCATGAAACTACTATTGTCAATTTATAAATATTCTTTAGTTATTTTCAATTTATACTCATAATGGAATGGGAATAGTAATATCCATATAAGATATTTTTGTATCAGTGATGTTAGCCTTTTTGGATTAAGCTTATATCAAGGCAGAGAGAGAGTCTTTCCTCATTGCTCTAATATTGAGTAAAATGGGGCATCACTATATTTATATTATATTTGTTGAACAAATAGTGAGATACAACATCAATATCCTTGCAATATATAGTGGCACTGAGGATGGAACTCAAAAGTGCTTTTCAAAGAGGAGTAGTACCTTCTTGTGGGGTTGTTTAACCAGAACTGTTTTCTTGTTCATATAAACAAACTCATATATACATCCAAACAAAACTCAACAATGATTCCAACAGTATCAAAATATAAACAAAATTATCATGAGAAGTTATTTTCTGCATGAAAAGAAAATTTTACAGGTATATGCAAATGCTCTTTGCAGAGAAAAGTTTGCTAGTACTTGGGAAATTGATTCACAGTGAAAGTGAGAATGTCTTTCTATTTTTTCTACCTGTAGAACATTTTGTGAAGAAGATGAAATAGTATAAGAGGATAAGTTTTTCCTGTATAATAAAATAAAATTACAATTCTTTCTGATGAGCAGTGGTCTTATACCTGGCAACCAAATCAAGAACGACCTTATCAAAGAACAATACACAAGTGATTAAAAATTAAAAATTCCATTTACCCCTCTCAATTTCATTCCTCGTGCAATAGTGACATTTCCCATTCTCTAAAGCTGATAATCTTAGCAATGTGTCAAGTAAAAAATAGTACATAAGAATTGCTTATCTTTGGATTATTATCATTGCTATTTAGTAATTATTAAAATTATTTTCTTTAACAACTATGTCTTTTATGAAAACAATCACCATTATGTGTCTGAGAGATACAACCAATTTTTCAAGGTGAATTTATGTTTATTACATATGTGTCCATTTTTATGTATATGTAACAGAAGAGACTGCAGATGGAAAGTTCTCTTGTAGCTGCTTTGAAAGCGTAATCAAACAGACAAATACTCTTCTGTTAGTAAATGTCTTTCAGCAGATTAGTGAATGAAGAAAGGAAAGAAGTCAAAACAACAAATGGCAGATGCACACACATGTTCTTATATTTTCAATTTAAATTTGTACACTTTTGAAATAGAGCACTTTTGTTTCAACATTTTAAAACACAGTAAGCAGGAAGACCTTGTCTTCTACAAGTAACTGTTTTCCTCTTCATATCTTTCAGAGTTTTTACTGGTGAGTAAATTGATTATCTGCAGGAAGCATGGTATTTTAAAGTATTTATCATGTGAAATCTATCTAGATATGTAAATATCCTTTCACCATATTTTGCTTCATAAAAGTCTTGGAAATGTTGTATGCAAAAATAACACTCATCTTGCCAAGATGAACTTGTTCGATTTTAAATGTACATAGATATCAACAATGAAATCACTGTTTGAAAATGTACGTTAACCGTAC
>RJWT010045416.1:0-11635 GCA_004365215.1 Cuniculus paca
GTTTCAAAACCAGGTGGGGACTGCTTTGCACTCGTCCATGAAAACCAGAACAGGTCAGCCTGAGAGTGAGACCTGGGGGAATAATCACCTTTGTCACCAAGGCTGGCAGCTCGCGTTCCCCTTTATGAACAAAATGGCTAAAAGGAAAAATGGTGATTTGTTCCCCTTCCTGCCCATTTCTTATTACAGAGCAGCTGATAGAACTTAAGATTTAAAAGATGAGGGGGACCACTTTGCCACCTCGTTCCACTCTGCCTCACAATTCACCTTCAGTAATTTAGCTCAGTATCTGTAATCTAAAGCACTTTTTACATGCCTGTTTAAGGGTGACAAGACAGCTTTTTTAACTTGTTTCCATATGAGAAAGTGAAGTTTGGAAATGGAAATAAACCAACTCACTTGCCTCTGAAACACCTTTTATCACAAAGTATTTATTCAACAAAAATAATATTACAGTAAAAATGATACATATATGAAAGCAAATGAAAATTTGCAATAATAGAAAAGATGTGTACAAAGAGACCAACGTTCAGGTTATATAGTTCTAACAAACCTTCGCTGTATCAGTTTAACACTGATCAAGCAAACCTAAAAGAGGAAGAAGTTAATGTTTTTTGGAACCTAAATACACACACACGCACGCACGCACGCACGCACATATGCACACACACGAGGCAAAGCTGTAATTTACTCTTCAATACCTCCAGTTTTGTTTGCATTACTGCAAATACTTTGAGCCATTAAAAAAGTGATGCTTTTTCATTTCTAATAAATGGATCTAGTATTTATGTTCATCACAGTATTTGGGGGGGGGAAGAAAATCCGATTTATAGTTATGTAAGTATTTCCAGTCAACATTGACATTTTAAAACTATATTAAAAATATTTTCCATTGAAACTTTTGCACGTTAACTTCCTGATGTTCCTTTAGAAGACTCTTGCATTTGGATGTGTTCATGTGTTTCTTTACCTAACACACTGTTTTGAACCAGTAGTTACTTACAACTAGGCTTCCGGAAAACAAGGGAGCATCATTAGCACCTGCCACTGCGCTGTCTCCATCCGGTGAGCTGTGTGGCTCTAGGCAACTCCCAGCTGCTTCTGGGTACTTGGAACCAGGAAGAAGGGCCTTTTCTCCAAAGCCTCTTCTAGCTGTCACGTTGCCATTCCATAATTACGAGTTCCTTTGTTTGAACCAGCTCCTTTTTAAAAAAAATTTTTTAATACAGAATTACAATTACCCTATGAGTGAGGGACATAGTTGTCTCATTTGTGGATTTGGGGACCAGTCCCATCCCTTTATAGTCAGCAGTGTATTAGAGTGTTTGGGATTTTTTTTTCCCATGGTGAGGGCACACGTATCCCCATACAGAGGTGTTTGATTCTGAAAGAAAATTTCTTGTATAAGTATCTGACATAATTTTTAGATTTTTTTTGAAAATTCAAGAAATTTGTTTTCATAATCCCTGCCTTTTAAATGCCTGGGGTTTTTTGTTGTTTCATTTTGTTTTTTTGAATCAGTTACTTAATCATACTTCTAATTGGTTTCTGTTATAGTGAAGGATGATAGTTAACCTAGTTTTGAATTTAAAGCACCGGGCACTTTCTAGCTCTCCTATCTTGATTTGGGCCTTTCCTAGTTCATGTACAGGAAATGCCTCTGAAGTGATGCCTACTGTTTTTTTTTTTAAACAGAAAATATGTTTCTGTTAATCACTGTTCTAAACTACACTACACAGAAGGATTGACTGCAGTGTTCCAAATTGTTACATAACCAGTTCAATTCCACCATGATGAGGTTCCTGAAGAATTTTTCTTTTATCAGATTTCCTTCATTCTCACCATAAATTTAGTAAAATGTAAAACAGTGCATCCTGTTCCAATCTCCACAGGCAAAGTGTCCAGTACCTCCAGTTCTGTGTTTGTGATACAGTGCATTTTTGATCCCTATGTGAAAACTATCCATACAAAGATTATTGGTATGCCAAAATTGCTTCTTTGTTGGAATTTATCACCAATCTGAGCCTCTTCCAATACACTAGGTATTTTAAACGATAATTAAAGTTCTAGGAATTTACAGAAAACTCTCACTCCCACTGACTCACTTAAGTATCTGAGTGTGATTCTCTATGGAAGATAGGGCCGTCAGGGCTAATTTTTTTAAAATAAGAACATGCTAACCTACGAAATATTCCAGGAGTTTACATGGTGTGAACTTGGAGTTCTTAGAGAGGACAAACAGTTAAAAGGCTACCCTTTCAAAGTTCATTTTTTGAAAATGCTCTTTAGAACATTTTCATTTATACAGGTTTGTCTAAATATGGCTTAGTTTATTTTTATAAAAAACATTATGTGGACATTACATTTACTGAACTTCAGAGATTCTAAGGCAATTCTATAGTTGAAAGCAAAAAAGAAAAAGTATATGAATATGTTTTCATATTTTGCCTACTGGTGAAAAATAATGAAGTTCTACTAAAGATCTGTTCAATACTAATTTTTGTCTTTCAAACATTTTCTCTTAATACTAAAAAATATATAAATCATTTACATAAAAGTAAATGCAGAAGAAGGCACAGCTGGTTATAGTGTGTATATAAGCATAGTTCAGCATAGGCAGAATGAAAGAAAAAAGCTTCACATCCTTATTAGTTATACTGAAAACATTAAGAAAAGTTCTTCACTGTCAACAGTGTTCAACACTTAGAACTAAGAGGATATAAAAACAAAAACATTAAAATTCACTTAATGTAAAACAGATTTTCATATATACTTGAATATATAAAAAAAGTTTTTAAAATGCTGACACAAATCTAAACTATCCATGTTATGAAAAGTGCAAACCAAATTAACAGAGGGTTTCACAATGTCCTTCTCATGACACAGGTAAACTAGCCCATGGGGACAAATTTGTTGCATCAGTTAATGAGTCCTTCATGGTGGTCAGACGTCATCAGGATTTCTGAGAGCTTGACGAGAGCAGTACTGGAGAAGCAGCTCTGTCCAGACCCGGGAGTGGCACTGGCATGTGGCCATTGAGCAGTGTGGGGAACTGTAGGGTATAAAAGAGTGAAGATCATTATTCTATATCTGTTGGGAAGAACTTGGATTCCCTGTGTTCCTAGACAGCCCACAGTAGTCTGGTTTTCTCATCGCCTCTGTCATGGAGGTCAGAATAGCTGGGAAATTACCAGGGCAAACTGAGGGGCAGGCCCAGCAAATATCTCTAGTTATTCTATATTGGTAGGCTACTAGAAAAACAAACAAAAAAGCTAACGCATGCTCTAATAGTGTTTTTAAACATTACAAGCTATTTAGAATTCTGATTTGCATTTAGAAAAAAAATTTGAAAACCAGATTAATTTCAAATTCCTTATTTTTGAAATTTGCCATCAGTTTTCCCAAGTACTACATAGATTTTAAATGCAAAGAATATGGTTATTTTGGAGCTGAAAGAGTAGTCTTTCTTTGATAAATAATACCAAATTTAATAGGCTGTCCATCAGTGACAAAGATTTAAAATTAGTGTCTCTGTAGTTGGCAAGCCGAGAAGATGAAAGAGCAGGTCTAAAGGCATGTGATCTGGTAACAAGTTTCACGCCTGAAGCATGAAGTCAGCTGTACTCCCAACTGAACAGGACTGATAAAGGCCTCCTTTGAACACATGACTGCTTGCAACTCACTATCTTTCATCGGCTGGGATGATACGTGTCAAAATCACCTAGACTGTCTTTTAGTTTAATTCCTATTCAGGCCCAGTAAGTTAAATATTAAACCTCAGCACTGAATGCCAAACTACCGGGCCTGGCACAGGTTAGAAAGTACAACAAATATTTGTAAAATAAGTAAATATATTTTCGCAATTATCAAACTATTTCAGTAATTTATATCCAGTGTTTTATTGTTTATCAAGGGTTATCTTGATACCTAGGAGCTATGAAGTCAGTTTCCTTATTCCCATTTTACAAATGAGCAAACAGTTGAAGTAAGTTCTGAAAAGCCCAAGGTCACAGCTAATCAGCACAAATGAGTTTGAATCTCATTGAAATCATTCTGTACTATACTGCCCAAGTTTTTTTAATGGTTATTGGCATAGTCAAGGTTTCTTTCTTTCCTGGCGCTTTGGCATTCTTGCTGCTTGTGGTTTTATTGACTCCTACTGTTTACATACAGTTTCTGCTCTTGTATGTAAGCCCTGCGTTCTGCTCCCAAGCACTTTTCCCACTGACTAAGAGGAAACACTGGAAGAATGCAAGCAGGTCTTGAATTTTTATTCTTTCATAGTTTTTATTTTCTCCTTTTCTTGGCTTGTGTCCCATCTTCCTGGTGCTTTCAAAACAGTCAGCTTTGGTTTTGTTAGTCTTCTCTGTGTTTTAAAATATATTACTGATTTCCGCCCTGGCTCTTTATTAGGTACACTCAGTTGTCACAGTCTTATTACCCTGGCTTCCTGGTGTGTTTTTTAGTCATCTTTATTGGCTCTTTTCCCATGACAGCCCTTAAATTGCACCCCCAGCTTTTGTCTTCTGCCTTCTTTTCTCCAACGCATAAAGTCAGTGTCAGTGGTGGCTAGGAATACAAACTACACTTGAATCGGGCCTCTGCCGCTTCTTAGCGTGATCTGGGGCAGTCGGGCAGCGTGTCTGCGCCTTAGTTCCTCATCTTTAAAATACAACTACTGGGAACACTAAATGAGAAGCCACAAAAAGTGGCTTAGAACCATCTGGCACACGGTACGTCCTCAGTAAGCGTTAACTACCGTTATTAATGGCATTTCCCATCTTTAGCCGCTTAACCACTTACCTGCACATTCTTCTGTTTTCACTACTCACATTTCTCAAGCCAAACTGAAAGTCTTCCTCTTAGTCTTACTTCTGCAGTGTCTTCTAAGTATGTTTCCTGTGCCCTGTGTCTAAAATCTTAAATTCTAAAATCTAAAAGGTGACTGTCTCTTCAGTATTTGGAGCATAGTAATTTTCTGTCTTCCTGCTCTACTTTTTTTGTTTCTTATCCCTGGTATAAAAAGCTTTAAGGACATTTAACAACAGATTAAAGGGAGGAACTGTCCTGTGCACAGTTTCCAAGGCCTGCAGCTGCTTTTCCGACCTAACGTCCTATCATCAAGTTCCTTCCTGAGCAGACTTCCATAGTCAGACCATCCAGATCTATTAAGGACTAAACTATGCTGTCCTCTTATCAAAATCCTGTCCCTTCTCAGTGGCACTTCTTCCTTGGAGCCTGCGTCCAGTCCCCAGCTAGTAAAAGCTACTCTGTCTCTGGGATTCCTACAGCACACTGTTTACTCTTCTATTCGAATACTGTATATCTGCTACTGTCCCTCCCGCAGAGCACTGCAAATATTTGCTGGGTTAGATTTGTTGAACTAAAGAACACTTTCTCAACTGAAAACTTCTAAAAATTGGAGTGGGACAGACAACCTGCAGATAAGCTCAACATGCCAAAACTATCCAGTTGAAACAGACATTTTACTTTATTTACAAATCAAGGTTGTATATTTACACTTGGTACAATGTCTTTGGCACCCCTCTATTTATGAAAGCATTTCTTAGAAAGTCTACTTCTTCTGGAAAGGCTAGCACCTTGTCTTCTCTCTCTTTTTCAAAATTCTTCAATATCTGCTTTAATGTAACACTATAATAATTTTATCAGGGCATGTCCTGTGCAGAAATTCCTTAGCTCCATTCACTGTTACCACATGAATTATGATCTGCCTTTCTAAAATCACACCAGGAAACTTGCCAACATAACTGAAAATTTGCTGTAGGCCAAGTCTACTTTTTTCCTTCCATCAACATAGCAGGTGTGACAGAGGTTTATCATTTTTAAATAAAATTATTTTTATTCATTTAAGAGGGACACAATAGTAACTTAAATTCTGAAAATCAGTTGTAATATCTTAAAAATCAAAAAACTCACGCCTTTTACCATGTCTTGCTTGCCATTTTAAAAACTGCGCCCTTCAACTTTTGCCATGCTCACCTGCTCTTTCTCATAGGAAGAGTAATAATGTTTGAAAAGGTAGAAAAGTACTTTCTTTAGTCTGATGGATCCAACCACAAAAAAGAAGGCCCCGGCCGTGCAAACTGCCAGTCATCTAGACCAGGTTGCATTCCCCCAGCCCATTACATTTTCAGTGGCTCCGGGAGAGAGACCAACTCTCTATGATGAAATTAAAATGGAAACTCTAATCAGGTAGCTCTTAAATGCAGTAATTTATTCTACAGAATTCCAGATGTAAATTAGGAACCACTCATTGGTCTACAGTGGTTCTCAGAGTATGATTCCTGAACAAGGACATCACTAGGAGCTTGAAATTTTTTATCACACCCTACCCCCAAGACCTAATAAACTGGAAAGTCTGGGGGTAGAGCCCAGCAATCTATTTTAACACATCATCCTGCTGATTCTGTTGCCCGCTAACTTTGAGAACCACTGGGAATACACATGGCCCAACTCTCAGAGATCCTGAAAATGTATAAAATCACTGTGGCCCTGAGCCACACTTACTGTTAGGAATACTGGACTAGAAAAGTTCAGTGTAATTCCAGTAGCTCCCCATGACTTTTTTTTTTTTTTTTTTTTTTTTGCGGCACTGGGGATTGAACTCATGACCTTGCGCTTGCCGGGCAGGCGCTTAGACCACTGAGCTAGATCCCCAGCCCTGTTTTTGAGACAGGGTCTCACTATGCCGTTCAGGCTGGCCTTGAGCTCACTTTGCAGCCCAGGCTGGTCTCGAATTCACAATGATCCGCCTGTCTCAGCCTCCCGAGTGCTGGGATTACAGGCGTGAGCCACCGCGCCCGGCCCCCATGGCTTTCTTAAAAGATCACCAAGCTCTGCACCAATCAGGTGGCAAAAGTCCCGATAAGGAGGGAGCTGAGAGACCATCAGTTTCACAGATGACTGTTTATTACAGAAACTCCTTGTTAGATTCTACACTTGCAGTGTTGCAGTCCTATCTGAAGGAATTTACCGTAGCCATACAAAGCCTTTCTGCTCCACTTAAAACTAGGTACTGCTGCTCTGATCTTGAGACTGTCAAGAAATGAGGTCTTTCATCTCCTCTCCAAAGCATTAGTATTCCTATTCTAGAACCTTCCAAATACTACATTCGCTCATTGCTTTTTGCTTGCTATGTCTAGTTTTTGCTTCCCTGCTCAAGTTACAGTGGTTAAAAATCAACATGTTGGCTGTGGATGACCACAGCTCAATTTCTTGTGATGGGAATAGAGACCCGGCAAGAGAACAAAGCCTGATTACCCCAGGGATATAGTCACATCATGACACCTTACCCCAGCCCTGCCAGGAAACCAGAGAAGCAAGATAGCAATCAAAACCTCCTTAGTGCCACCCCTGCTCCACTGAGACCCTAAATCCCAACATGTCCACATGGTCCTGGCACAGAGGAGGTACCCAGCAAATACCCTGACAAGCAAAATGACCAACTCGGAAGATGGAGACTTGTTCTTTTTAACACTTACCTTTTGTTCACTTCTCACCACAAATTCTCTAAAATGCTATCATTTTGCCTGTCAACAATAGTTCCTAACATCATTTGTGTCCCAAGCAATTCGAGGAATGCTGGGAGACACCACTGTGGGCAGGATACAGTTCTGGTCTCTTAGGGACCCACAGTCTAGTGGAGTTTGCCAGCCCTCCAGGCTGTCATAATGAAAAGTGCTAAATGCAAATAGCGAGGATGGCTTGGAGAGAAAGAACCGCAGGTAGCTTGAGGTGAGCCGCACTAGGGGCCTAGAATGCCAGGCGAATGAGAGGAGGCAGAATTCACGGGAGGTGGAGTTTGCTTCATTCCGCTGTTGAGCAACACTCTGGGTCTCTGAGAAACTTGTGTCACATGATAGCAAGTGCTGCTACTGCAAGATCCAGCATAGGAATGAATTATGTGCTCACCTAATACAGAGTTCTGCAAGCTGAAACAGCCAAGTCTTCATTATTTTTTAACTGTATGCACTGCATACTGTTTTTGTTTTTGTTTTTTATTTTTTTTGAAGAACAAGGAGAATTTGATTATGACTTGTAGAATTATGCAGGCAACTTTTCCATTCCAGCAAGGAGAAATTGTTAACTTTTTATTTTTCATTTTACCTCAAGGGAATCACATGTGTGAACTACAGTACCTCGGTAATTGGATTAATATTTTAAAGTCTTTTAAGAGTCTTTATAAAAAGTAATATTTCAAGTTTCTTTAATAAATTTCAAGTCTCCTTAATAAATTTCCAGTTTTCATAATCAGATGAAAATATCTAGAACATTTACAAGAACTAATTGTTGCCTGGTGCGGTGGCACATACCTGTAATCTCAGCTACTTGGGAGGCTGAGGCAGGAGGAGGACTGTGGGTTTGAGATCAACCTGGGCAATTTAGTGAGACCACATTGCAATGAAATAAATTTAAAAAGACCTAACCGTTCCATTTATGGATCCCTGACAGGAGTACTCCATTTCTGTCCCAATGAAAATGCCTTTCTGTAAAAGGGCGGGCATCCCCATTCTTGCGAATTCTGGAAACTTAACGTTTGAACCAGATTCTTGGTGTAAACTGTCAGAACCTTTGCAGGGTTTAGGGAAAAGCCATCGCTTGAAAGTTCGTTTCCCAATGCTCACCTGGAACAGCGTGTTTGGCCCTTGCAGCCTGGCAGGACTCAGTGGAGCAACTGGACTAAGGCTGCTCCAGAAATGTATGCTGGAGAGCAGCGGACTCGGGGTCAGAAGCAATCCATTTGGTGTCTGGGGAACAGAGCAGACAGACAGAGCTTGACAGAGGTTCACCCGACTCCGGTGGGGTCAACAGCGCAGCGCAGGGACTCGGCGCACCAGCCACGGACCAAGCAGTGAGCTCACCATCTCAGGAAAACCCAGGCTGGGACACTGTCAGTGGATTGTTTTGGTCAGGTCTCCCTGTGTAGTTCAGGCTGGTTTTGAACTCACTATGTAGCCCAGGCTGGCCTTGAACTCACACAGTGATTCTCCTGCCTCAACCTCCCGAGTGCTGGGATTACAGGCGTGCACCACCACGCCCAGCAATTGTAATTTTCTTCAGTGCTAATTTTGTTAGCAGTGTGTTAATGAAAGGTGTTTTCATGAGTTAACCTTTCCTGAAACATTCTGATGGGAAACTCGAGTTGGTAGCAACTTCTGTCCAAATGGTTTAACTCATTCCCCTCCCTTGTCCTAGATTAAACAAAATTTAGTGTACACACACAAGAAGACCCTATAAAGAGACTTACTTTCTTATCTAATTATTTTTCTAAGATGGACATTCATTACTGGGTTACAAGTGCGGGCACACACACCCATGTTTTTAGAAGGCCCCTGCAGCTTCACTTTCCATATAAGGCATTTTATCGGTTGAGAATCTGCATTAGAATGCACTATAGTGGCATCCTGAGAAGCTCTGAGCTGGGTTTTCCAGATTTCGCTGCACATGCAGGGCTGTTGAGAATGCATCGCCCTGTAATGGGGAAGTGGGGTTCTTTCTTGTTGGGCTGGGTGTGAAGCCAACACTCTGGGTTTCCCTGGGGAGTGCCAAGGCCTACGTTGGCTTGCACACCCCCAGCAAGAGTCCTGGCCCATGAGGCAGAAGAGACAACTCGCTCCATCTGGTCACTCTGCGCACTTTTATTCTCAGCAGGGGTGAACTCCCTGGCACAGGTGGTTTTGCACCTTGGCTGGCTGGAAGGAGCCCCTCTGTGGATTTGTGATGTCAATGAGGTGCTTTGTGTGAGAAGGACCACCGCAAAGGCAAAGACGCCAGCATTTCAGGTTGCATCGTGGGTGGATGCTCAAGTGTTGTTTTTTTCCCCAGGATTGGCCTCAGTAGCTTCATTAATTATCAAGAGTATTTGGGCTTAGACTGAAAGGTCTGGTCTGCTCAGGGGAATGGAGCCAAACATCCAAAGGTCTTCAAACGGGGAAGCACTGAAAGGTAAACAGACGTATACTAAATTATTTGAGTCTTCCGTTGTATGGCATTTCCTACACACTGAATGACCTCCAAGGTTACTAGGACAGGTGCGTATTTGAATAAGCCCTCCACTTGTTCTCCCAGGTAATTTCACAAGGATTCCAGGCCCATCTGGCCTCATGGTTAAGGATTAACAGCTCCGCATGAGATTTGCCAGGGCTCCACACTCAGAAACACTACTTACTGGCTAGGTAACCTTGGGCAAGCTACTGAACCTCTCTATGCCTCAATTTCCCAATCTGTAAAATGGGGAGACTAAAATTGCCCACATTACATTATTGCTGGGAGACCACGTAAGATGATGCTTTATCTAAGCCTCTTATTATGTGCCTGGTGCACAGAAATATGTAAGTATTAGAAACTAATTCACTCTACCTAATGTCCTTGAGTCAACAAATTTGTAATTAACTAAAAATGTGCCTAACATGCTAAATATATTTCCTCTATCCATGGGAGAAATTCTCAACTGTACCTAGAAAAGTACTTCCTGGTCCAAAACAGATGGACTCAGTGAGTCAGCCTTAACGTTAGGCTCTGCTCAGCTGTTAGGCCCCACTCCAGACTCAGCTGAGCTGAGAACTGACATTTGCATGTCACTCTGGAGCCAGGGTCCAATGGGTCACATTAACATTTAAAAGCCAGCGAAGGACTCTCAAAGTCTAAAGAGACCAAGTCATCTTAACCGCCAAACACAGCTACAGTTCTCTTATCCAAGGCCATAAATACACACCCTTTCCTCTTTAATTCTGTGGGTAGCATGTATGATTTAGAATTTAGATTCCATAGTCTAAAATGTGTATCTATATTTGGATTTTAGATGTTTGCACATTTGTTGCCCAGGGATATGGGATGTACTCAGAATACAGTGGCCTTCTGTTTCTCGTGGTTAACATGTTTGAAATGTCTTCTATAATATATGCAAATAAACACTGTGAAATGACTTCATCTGCTGTTCCCCGCCCCTCCTTCATCCCTGCAGATTCTGTGGCCTTCAAGAAGGAACTATTAGGTTACTTTTTAAAGAACAGTTCCTGTAAAGCTCCCTTGGGTGATCTTCAGGACAGTGTGAACTTCTAAAACTGCTCTCCATGTGCTTCTGGAGCCAGGCATAGAAGGCTAAAGAAGGAAGCCACAGGCAAAATCCACACTTTCTTTCCCCCCACCTAGGCACATGGCCAGAGGGCACTCCTGGCCCCCCAGGCCGCTGGGGAAGGAGCCTCACCCGAGGGCAGTGCGCATCCATTTCCAAGGGCAAGGACGCCCGCCTGTGCAATTCTTTTCCACTTAGTCCTGACTCTGCTAGGAAAGCTGCTCGTGGGAGTTTAAGGCAAGCTAGTGGCCCCTGGTGTGCCCTTGTTCATGACCCTTTGCCTGGGGCGTTCCCTGCAATCACCTTCTCTTTTCTGCTTCTACCTCCCTTTACCCGTCCAAATGCCGCCTCCTCAAAGAAGACTTTCCTGATCCCCTCCTCTACCAGATGGGATTTCTCTTCTTTTTTTTGTTGGATCTTTAGAACACTGTGTTACCATCTTCCTTCTTAACATTTAACATGTTCCGCCTCCTGTTATGGTAATCTGTATGTCTTTGCGATCCTCTTTGTGCAGTCTTTAAGGTGTTTGCTCATCTTTAT
>RJWT010045417.1:0-11623 GCA_004365215.1 Cuniculus paca
AGACTTTTTGAAGAAAAAGAGATCACATTTCAAATGTCTGAAGAATGCTGTCCTTGTGAGGTGCTTGCTAACAGAAAGTGCATGTCGATTTGACAATCTCTCAAACTTAGAAAGTTAAAGGGTAAGGGAATAATGGGAGAACAGAAAGCATCCACAGGGTAGCAAAAATTGGTGTTGGAGTACATGGATGAACTGGAAACCTGCCTCCCTTACTTCCCAATGTCTTAGAAGAAGCCTTAGCCGGGCGTGATGGCTCACTCCTGTAATCCCAGCACTCGGGAGGCTGAGACAGGCAGATCGTTGTGAGTTCGAGACCGGCCTGCGCTACAAAGTGAGCTCAAGGCCAGCCTGAACGGCATAGTGAGACCCTGTCTCAAAAAACAGGGCTGGGGATCTAGCTCAGCGGTCTAAGCGCCTGCCTGTCAAGTGCAAGATCGTGAGTTCAATCCCCGGTTCCGAAGCCTTAATGTTCTACTCTAGCATTTCAGAACACTGCCTGCAAACCTTGAAGCTGATTTATACCTTTTATTTTCTTTTTTCCTGTAGGAATTGTTGAAATTCAAACACTGTCATCCTTATTTATTCTTCTAAAAACTACATTTGGTTTAAAGATCCTGTTTGCTATAGATGGGGAAAGGATTTATATCCAGCTCACTAGTGCATGGAAAAGAAGAACATTAGGTCTGTGTGGCACTTTTAATGGGAACATAAGGGATGATTTTCTGTAAGTATGATTTATGTATGGCCAACTGACTTTAATGACTGGTAATTTAGAGGATATAAATTCATTAACAATGTTTACTTAACTAATAGGAGCTTAGTGTTCACTGTTCCAAGAGCTTTCCATGGATTGTCATAGTTAAACTGTACAGATACCTCCTCATTACTGTTTTTGTTTTACAGATAAGGAAAGAAACCAAGGCCCCCAAATGGCAAATAAATCATTCAACGTCTGTTATAGTAGTTCATAGATTGGCACTAGGCTTAGAATTTAGTGAAACTCAACCTGTGTGCTGATTGTTACCTGTTCTTCTCTCCTCTGCCACCTATCAAATTAACATTCTCTTATTTTTGAAAACTTACAGCTGTTTAAAAAATCAATATAATTTTGCATTTGTGGCAGTTTAAAAATATTGATATCATGTGGTGCTAATGATAGCTCTAAAGATATTTTGATATCTAAGTTAGTTGGATTTTGTGAAAGTTGATGGTCCATTGGAAGAAAAACAAAACACAGCTGTACGGTTCCTATCACACACCTGTGAAAAGAGCAGTGCATAATTTAGGGTAGATGTTTTGAGCACCTATTATTGTACTAAGAGCAATTTAAGCAGGATGATATGTTCTCATCCTCAAGGAGTTGGTGTTGCAGATCAGGAGAGGATAAAACCTTTAAGAAATATGTAAATTTAAAGTCAAACTCTGGCTGTTGGCAAGATTTGAAGGTAGAAGTGGATGGAAGGGAGATATTGGTCAAAATTTCAGTGAGACAACATGAAATTATGGAGACCTACTGTCACAGTTGTGCCTAACGTTAATACATTCTATATTTTAAAATTGCTAAGAGAGTAGGCATTAAGTGTTCTCACACAAATACGGTAAGGATGCGAGGTGATGGCTATATGTATCAGCTTGTTTACCCATTTCATGGTAGGTATGTGTTTCATTAAACACTGCATTGTACATCATGAGTATATACAATTTTTGTCAGTAATACCTTAATAAAAAGATAATTAACAGGAAGTATTAGTGCTAGGTAAGGTATCAGGCAATAATACACTTAAAAATCCTGAGATAATTTTTAAGAAGTTGTGTTCTGCTTTGTGGAGGTGGCCAGAAGCATAGTAGGAGTGCAGAGAAGGTCACTGTAGGCTGGGCTGCTAGAGGACATTTCATAGAGAAACTATTCCCTAAATTTTATTTATTTATTTACTGTATCAGGGATGGAACTCACAACCTCACACTTGCTAGGTAGGCGCTTATGCCTCTGAGCTAAATCCTCAGCCCCTAAATATTGTTTAAAAAACTTACACATATTTTTCTTTGTGCTTGGAGTTCTTCTGCCTCCTAATCTTTTTCATGAATTCTTTTTTATTGTTCAACCCAACTCAGACATTATTGCTTTGAAAAGCTAGCTTATATCCCATCAGACAATGTTAATTCTAACTTTAGTATCTATGAAAATTTATCATTTATCTGTTTGGTTTCTACAAAAACTGCACTAGTCATGAGAATAAGGATCATATCTCTAGTCCTTCCTTTATAGGAATCTTGTATACGATGGTCAAATTAAATTGAATAGGATTTTAATAGAGCATCAAGAAGAGAATTTGGACAGGCTAGGGGAATGACATTTAAAATTTAAAAATTTTAAAAAAGAATTTCTTTTATCTCCTGTGTGATTAATTTACTTTTGGAATTTTTAACAAATTTACTTGCTTGGAAGTCAGAATATTGATATCTTAACCATCTTTGCAAAACAGAAACTGTATTATTACAAGGCTTGGCTAAGATATTCAGAAAGACATTAAACCTGCTTTCTCTGTCTTGTTTGTCAGAACGGGTTAGCTGTGAATGTTTAACAGATGGCAGATCTGTCTGCCACTTTCGAAGGCACCAGTCTCTTCCATGCATAAACACTGAGGCACGATAAGGGTGCAGGATAATATTTCAGAGTCAGAGGTATCTTTCCAACATTGTTTAGCTTTCTAATTTAAGTAGTTGAAATTCTTTACTTCTCAAAGGTTAATAGGAATCTGAAATCATAGTGTAATGGAAAATATTAATTCTAAATTTAGTTTACATGTCCTGTAATAGTAAGTCAATTATGGTGAGCTGAAAGATTATAAAATAAAATAAATAGGTAAATGGGTCTACATTTGGATTCTGAATTTTAAAAAGTTTAATGTTTTAAGCAAACAACAAGAGAAAAATAAATAAATGAAATAAGAGAGCCAGGCTGTAGGTCAATTCCTCTTGGGAATGCTGAGTAAATTCATCACCCCAGCTTGTTTTTTTTCTGTGGGTGGGGAGGAGAAGGAAGGAAAGGGACAGAATGACAAGCAAAAGCCAGTGCAACTCTCACAGTTTTTTTTTTTTTTTTTGAGTGCCAGTGTCTTCATTTGAACAAAACAAGATTTTCTGTTAGGTATTTCTTATAATCTTAGAATGGTTTGATATTTAGGAACAGAAAAAGGAGGTAAAAGGTAGTTACAAGGGAGAGCATCATGGAATGGCGTGTATAACTCCCTCTTTCCTGTTAGTTATTGTGGTGAGACACTCCACAGGGCTGGGGGTGACTGAGCTAAATTGTTGCCAAAGAAATTAATCTTTTAACACAGTGTTGCTAAGTGAGGTGAAAGACTGCTCTTCTATTGGACCCTGTTGTAGTAATTAACACAATCAGACTCATGGTATGATCAAAAACTTCCTACAAGCAGACACAGTCCTTGATTTTTGTAAGTGGTTTTGATCGTGTGTGGCATAGGGTCTACAGGGATTGTCTCTTACTTAATGTTAATGTTGAATGTTAGAGGTGGAATTGCAAATTTGGTTCATAAGCATGGCTGTGCTTTCTAAGTCTGACTCCAGAGAGGAAGATGTTTCTCTTCTATTTTGATTTGCTGGGAAAGCTAAAAAAGTGAGCAAACATGGATGAACGATCTGTTGATTCAACTTTTCTTTCAATTTTCATTTGGTTTGCTTGCTCATTTCTTAACAAGATCTTACAGGAAATTGATCTTAGAGGAAATTGGTATCGAATGAACCAAAAATATAGATTGCTTGTGGCATTTGTTTTTAGCCTAAAAAGGGTCACGAGAACTACCCACACCTATGTCTCCTCATATACTGTAAACCAGACATATAACATTTTTGTGAGTGAATTTGATTAACTCAGCAAGAACTAGGTTTGATTCTTGGCTTTGCCACATTTTCACTTAATGAAATTTAATGCTTCTCTGAGGTTCTGCTTTGCTTTCTTTATAAAATGGATATAATGATGTTTTCCTCAAAAGGCCGAGATCAATAAATGCATGGGTGACCACATTTTGACACATGTAAACTTTCAATAACAGGAAGTTATACCACTGCAACTCTTAAATCGGTAGAAAATTTCAAACTCTAAGATATTTTTGCACATTAAGAAAAACAGTATTCTCAAATACATATTTGAAACGTATGAACAAATAAAATTAGAGAGACCAGGATGAACATTTTCTTTGCTTTTCAGCTCTCCATCAGGAATGATAGAAGGAACCCCACAACTTCATGCCAATGCATGGAGAGTTTCCTCCACTTGTTTTGCACCTGTCCATGTCCCAATGGTAGACCCATGTAACATCAATCAGCAAAATAGTAAGTCTTCCCTTATACATGGAAACTAATGTAAAGTGTTCTATGTAATACTGTAACTTTACGAAATTATATAGAGATTTTATATTCTAATTTGTCTTTATTGTGATAAATCAATATCATTCATTAGGTACTTTTGTTTAATATTATGGCTTTATATATGCCTTTTTATATACTCTCAGTTGTTGAAAAGAATGGAAAATGAGTATATTATCTACTGCTTCGCATTCACGAATTTGCTTATTTTACGTGTTTACAAATTCCTCCTTCCCAAATGTGGGATAGGTTTTTGCAACTTCCATATTCTCTAAGGGCTGATAAGTCTCTGGAAATACCTTAATAATGCTATTATAGTTCTACGATGTTTGATTACCAAATGATAACACAAGTGCTTCTTCTATTTATTGCTATCCCAATATGAGTTGCCGCTTACAACACATATAGTATCTTTAAAAGTAGAAAATCAGTTACCCAAAATGGCTTTGTGCAATTCAGCAGGCAGCACATTGAAAAGCTTGTGCTCCACAGTTCTGCCTGCAATGGCTGTGCAATGCCATGTCAAAAAATTTGGGTACATATTTTCTTTAACGCCAGAGCAAACCATCTTAAGAGTTGCTTTTATCAATAAAAAATATTTTTTAAAAATCACTTTGTGGAAGAAAAGTAATGCATTTGCTTGTATATTTCTGTAATTTTAATTTGTTCTAATTATTTTGGCTAGGTCACTTTTTTCTGTTGTTAACTTTTGTGCATTGTTAATTTTGGTTGATTATCTATGCACAATCTCTGGCTTTGGCAGTGATCATGTGAAAATGTTCTCTTGCTTGTCATACATTTTTAATTATTAGCTTTTAAAAATAGTTTTGGTATACTGGAAAGAACATAAGCCAATCTTACTATCAATATCTTTTTAAAAATTGTTTAAAGCTTTTAAACTTTAAAAAACTTTAAATTTTTTTAAACTTGAAGGAGATTATTGATGTCATTAGTTTTTCCTATCTAAAGCGGGATAAGTCAGAGATTTGGCTTCTATGATTTACTACTTTTAATCTCATTCCCATCTAATAAAACTCTACTCTGCCTCCAGATTTTCACTAGCCCATTCTTCCTCCAACTAATCTTATTTAGTTTCTTATTGTCTTGATTTTTCTCCTAGATATCAGAGAAACCTTATTTTTTATTTTTAATGACATGTAAAGGTCTAAGTAGAATTCAATTGATAAGTTACTTTCTAGTTGCTTCTTTACTTATTTCCTTTATTACATATCATTTTGCTATATTTTCTGTCACTTTTCTCCCCATGTTCTATGTATTCTATTATGTATATTTTATATATCATCTTTCTTTATATTTGTCATGAAGTATGATTTTCTTCATCCCCAAAGAAAGGAAGTAAATAGACAAAAGCCAATAATTCTCATCTTGATTCTGAAGAGTATATTTTTTTCACAAGGATCTCCTTGAATTTCATACACTTTACTTAATGTCAGTGGAAATAAATTTTCACCTACAAATACATAGGACACACAATAATGGCCTCACTGGTAAATTATTTTGCTCTTTCGGGATCCTTAGGGTTTGGAATGTATACACAACAGTATACTACTAAGCTTATGTAATTTTTTTTCATATATGTATGAATATCCAAAGCAAAAATACAAAGGCAACTAACAGACTTTCTTACCAATAAAAACATACTTAAAATTTTCAACAAAATAAGTTTAGTATGATTCTTTGGTAGTGGAAAAATCTATGATGTCCAGTGGCTTATTTGCAGACAATGAAAATGCAAAAGTTGATCCATTTTTATCTGTGAGTAAACCTATATGTCCACTGTGTCAAAAAACCATACATCTATCCTTTCTCAGAAAGTTGCCATCTACATTATTTTGTCAACTTGTTTTGTTGATCCTATAAAAGATAATATCTGATTAGTCATTCTCAAGGAAAAAGTCAACAAATTTCAAGATGCGATATCCCAGTTCTATCTCAAAATGATTTGATATCTATATCTTGTAGGCTTCAGCATGTGTTACAACCCTTAATTTTTAATCTTATTCATTTATTCTTGCATTTGTGAATTCATCTATAAAACATGATAGAGCTCCTAATATCTGTCAGACATTATACACTGCACCATGCAGACATTGAGATGAATGACTGTGTGGCATCTGCCATGTTACCAGTCACCTCAGAGACTTCATTGGAATGGAATGACTCCCAATCTTTTGTCAGTGACTGTGTAATCTTCAGAGCTGTCATCATCTGGGAGCACTTTTATTATGTGTGACATCTGGAGATAAGTCTTCTGATATTCCTCAATTCTCAAACAATGGTTGATGGAAGCTATTGCTTCCATCAACCCTTCTGTTACCCATGTTATTCAGGTACAGTACATTTCCTTCTTTATTGTTGCATTTTGCTTGAAAGTTATTGAATATGGAGGAATTGTTGTTACCAATATTTAACCAAAACCATAAACAGACGAAGGAAAAAAAAAACCCATGAGCTAGACACACTGACTCTCGTTTAAACTAATATATATATAATGTGTGTCTAGGAAAGCACGATGCTTGAATAGTTCTAGAACTTGCTAATTAGGACTTGATCTGAACTAGTAAATGAGATGCTAATGTGGTTCTTTGTTTGTTAGTTGGTTATGCAGCACATTGTGATGTCATCCACCGGGAGCTCTTTGCTTCTTGCCACATCTACATTAGCCCCGGGCTGTACTATCAGCTATGCCGCCACGATGCGTGCAAGTGTGGGAGTGCCTGCCTATGCAATGCTCTTGCCCACTATGCCTACCTTTGTGGTCAGCGTGGCATCCCCATTGATTTCAGAGCCCAAATTTCATTCTGCGGTGAGTACCATGGCACAGATAAAGATCAGATTTGGAGATTTTTGCATTTGTAATTATTACTACTTTTATTTCTAAGTGAGAGGTCAATGTTGCTTGCAGTTTATTTGAAATTCTTTTAGTGTACAACCTTAAAAAATAAATGAAATATCTAGTTTCTTAAAATTGGAGATGCATTAGGTAAGACCAATAAATTTTGACTATTTTTGTTCTTACAGTTAGAGATAATATTGGATAAGACCAATAGTTTGATCATTTTTGCTATGAACGAAATTAAATTGTAGTGGTATGGTTTGAAGTATCCATCAGAAATAATTTGAAAAGTTTGAAAATATTCTTCTTATGAAAATGTCATATCTAAATATTGAAACATACAGAAAAGCATATGCCATAAAGTGTTGCAATTCATCTGTAGTCAAATAAGTATATTATACAGTAATCATTCCAAATTCTTGGACTCTAATTGTTACAGTCAGACTACATAGTATCTGCTGATCACATTTACAATAGATATTTCCTATGTGTCCTGTAGTATTTTATCAACTAATCTTTATGAAATCCTCATCATCCATTTAGTGTCATTTATGACCCAGATTTGGGGTTACCTCTGCAAGCCCACACTGGTTTCAGAAAGTTTTTTTTCCAGTTTCTCCAGGTTGTCAGTGGCCAGTATTTATGGTAATTGCTCAGATTTGGCTTTCTAAGACAAAAGTAATGTAAATAGAAAATTAATATAAACTCATATACTGTATCTGTACAGAATGTAAATCTAGAATTGTGATTTCTTAGTGGTAACTTCATTTTATCACTGACTATCAGAGAAATTTTCATGGCTTCTTCCTGTTTTGTGAGCAGCTTTCATCTAGTCTAGGATTTGGAAAACTACAACCTTTGGGCTTCCTGTGGTTTTGAAAATAAAGTTCATTGGAAAACAGTCATGCTCATTTGTTTATGTGTTGTCTGGCTACTTCTGAGCTACAAGGGCAGATGAGTAGTTGTGGCAGAGACCATGGCCTGCAAAGCTAAAAATATTTGCAGTTTGGCTTCTTACAGAAAAGATTTTGGGACTCCTGCTTTAGTTTTCCCTTTCAACTGAGTGTTGCTCTTTGAGCATTTGAAATAAAGATCTTTTAATTCCTTGCTTTGTAAAGGACCAACTTTTGTTTTCCTTCCCTCATGGACAAAATCCAAGGTCAAGACTGCTGTGACAGATCGACCCCTCTTGCACTCAGACTTCTGGATTTGCTCTTCTTTTTTTCTTCTGACATTTAAGAATTTCCTCCTATTTTATTTTCAAAGGATTAATTATGTATTCAAAATAATTTCAGATATTTTTTCTACGTTTTCTAGATGTTTGTATAAGTATGTTTTTAGATTATTTAGTTTGTCTGTCATAATCCGTCAGTTTACCAAAAGAGAAATTGCAGAGTTTAGAAAAACATACTTATGAAAACAAAAAATAAAAACTATACAAATATTGATCAATAAAATAAAATTTTGTCCTAGCTGCAGATTAAGTTTATTTAGGTTTAAAGGTGGTTGTGACAGGATAGATAGCATTATATAGGTTTAAAATATAAAGGCAGGGAATTTTTTCAGACAGGCAAAAGACCTTATATATTCAAAATTATGGTACAGGCTATTACAAATGTTAAGGAATGTTAGTTAAAAATATTTTGAAATAGTTTTATTTGCCTGTAATCCTCCTCCTGAAGTCAGAAATTGTTTATTTTTTGTTATAGAAAGCTGTGATATTTTGTGTTTGTTGATATGGAACAGCTTTTGCTTCATGATTTATGTCTACCATGCGCGTCTCAGCGAGTGTGTGATGCTTCTGCAGGGTGGGGAAGTCTTTCTCAAGTGCTGTCCTCTGTCCCTAGCTGTGGTGTGCCAGAAGGGCATGCTCTATCACCACTGCTCCTCATTTTGCCGCCGCTCCTGCGCTTCTCTCTCGGCCCCAGAGCAGTGCAATGATGACTGTGCGGAAGGCTGTAACTGTCCCGAAGGCAAATTCTATGAAGAAACGCTTAACTTTTGTGTGCCAATGTAAGTCACAGAAATGGGTTGATGGCACCCAGTTTTTAATCGGCTCTCCTTCTTATAGATTAAGTGGCTTCTTTTGGTTGTTTCCTTAATATTTCTTAATGCTTTTTCCATTTTTTCCTTTTCTTAACCATATGTATATTCCCAAATAGCTATAAAAGAATGAAAGAATATGATCATGAACAGTGACCTGCATTCCTGCTCATTTTTACCACATCCAAGTCAATGACAAACCCTATATTTCAGTGTCACGTGGCAGCTTTTAGTAACAGGATTTAATGTCTGTTAGCATTAAAGAAATTTCTCAATTCTTGTTGAGATAAAGATGTTTTCTTATAAAAAGGACAAAATTATGCATCAGTTGTGTTTCTCTGGGAATGTACTCTGTGACTGCTCTCATGAACAACATTGTGAATTGGATTCCAAGCTTCATAAGACTTAGCATCTAAGCAACTTGTGCCATTCGTGAAACAGTATTGCGTTTACTCTCATAGAATAGTGACAACTCAAGGGTGTGCCTTACAGGGAATGATCCAGACATACAGTCTGCTTACATTTTAGTGACTTTTGAAAAAAATTATATCCTATTTAATTTACTTATCCTTATTTTTCCTTACAGATATCACTGCCGTTGTCATTATAGGGGCAGCGTTTATCAACCTGGGGAACTTATCCCAACACCCTTGGGTTTATGGTAGGTTTCAGCGAAGGGGAGTGGATCCAACAAATCACTTGTGTACTAATTTAATTTCCTAAATAAAACCTTAAGTTGAAATATAAGTTCTGTAAAAATAAATAAGATATAAACTTTAATTGTTGCAGCCATATATATATATATATATATATATATATACATATACATACCATATACATATGGAATAAAACATGCATGTATATATGTATTACATTTCAATACCTGCATCTTGCACCTGCGTCTTGTACTCCTCACTGAAGAAAAGGATCCTGTATTTAAGAGTGACACATTGAAACAAAAGCCTTTTAGTTTTGGTTCATGGACAGAAATTAGGGATGAGATGGGTGTTCAAATCCTGTATGTTCCTGGGTGTTTATTGTTTCATGGTTCACCTGCAGGCACAAAAAAACCCCAATTCCAAAATAGATTTGAAAAATGTCACATACAGGAGTAAATGTATCTTCTCCCCAGAGACATCTGAGCTAGTACAATACCATCATAAGGTAACACTCATTCCAGTTGTAACCTGCCTGTTAGAATTGCAGTTGCATTTGTGTGGCAGAACAATTATCTACATTCAACTTCTAACCTTCTTCCTTTAGTTGCATCATAGGTGCCTACAGATAATAATAGAATGTAGATCATAATAATGATGTCATCATTAATCTGCACCTTCTATTGTTCTGACACCCTTCTCAGTGTTTTATATTTGTTATGAAAACTGTCATCACTATGGCTCTGAGAGATAGGTACTGTTGCTTTATTCCAATTTTACATGAGAAAAATGAGGCACAGGTGGCCAAGTAACTTGATATTAAAGCTGGAATTTAATCCCAGGCATTCTGGCTCTGCAGGGCTTGCTTATCTGCAGACCTTGCTCAGCAGCTTATCTTGTATTCACAGCAAAATATCATTCATACTCTACTTACCTTTATCACTATCTCCATCTCTTTTCCACCCCCAGAGTCTCCCGAGCTAGAAATCTGAGAGTAATTTTTGACTTCCTTTTCCTGCTCAACACACCTGACCAACAAATCCCTGGCAACTTGATGTTTTACTTGATGTTATTTTCCACATGCAGTTGAAGTCCATTCCTTCCTTCCCATCTTACTGCTTTAGCAGTGCCTCTCATTTTCTCTTCCACGGACTTTTCTGAATTGTTTTACTTTGTTTTGTGTTGCTATATATTTGGTGCTGAGCACTTTGTAGAAAAAGGAATTTACTCAGTTTAATTTAGGAGGTCCAAGAGCATGATGCCCGGAGATGGAGGGAGGGGGAGAGGGAAAGGGAGAGGAATAAGAAGGTGTGTGTGTCTGGGGAGGAGAGACAGACAGACAGACAGACGGACAGACAGACATGGTAAGATAGGAAGCAAGAGAGCAAGTCAAGGAAGCCAAGCTTACTTAGAGCAACCCACTTTTTTAATAAACATCCAAATCCTGAGAGAGTGAGAAGTCATTTCTCGTGATAAAAGAATTAATCCCCTGTGAAGATGGTTCCCCTTTGACCTGGTCACCTACTAACACTGCCAACACTACCGGATTAGGAATTAAGCTTTGAGTTTTTAGGGGCACAAACCATATTTGAACCACGATATATCTGGTACTCTGTCCTCTAGTTTTACCTTCCTTCCTTTCTGACAGTTTGTCATATTGCTCTTAAATTTGATGTAA
>RJWT010045419.1:0-11623 GCA_004365215.1 Cuniculus paca
CTTGGTAAGATATGGAAGCACCAAAGGAATGGGATGGGGAAGATAGAGGGTTAATTCTAGAGAAGATAGGAGTGACTGTGAGAGAGCAGAATATGGCAAATTAAAACTTGAGAGGAGGCATTTATGTACTGAGAAAAAGAATTGAGCAATAAGGTAACAGTATTGCTGTGGGAGCTTGAGATGAAGAAACTAGACAG
The DNA here is from genome assembly GCA_004365215.1 of Cuniculus paca. Lineage (NCBI taxonomy): Eukaryota > Metazoa > Chordata > Mammalia > Rodentia > Cuniculidae > Cuniculus > Cuniculus paca. The sequence goes on from RJWT010045419.1 coordinate 198, forward strand.
GGAGATGGGAAGAAGGGAGAACCTAGGTACCAACCGAACCAAAGCAACTAGAAGGAAAAATAAGCAAAACCAAATAAACACACAGAAAACATAAAAAACAAAACATAAAAAACAATACAAAACAAAACAAAAAACCCTAGAAGATATCCAACGAGAAGGTCATTTGAATACTTCATCAAGACAGTGTGTATGTGATTCACACATAACCTGTTTGTCAGAAAGCCTGGGCATTGACACTCCAGTATCGCCTCTCAAAACTGAGGCTAACTCAGTCTCAGGATTTGATTCCACCAGCTTGCAAGTATCCAGGCTGAGTCTGGCGTGGATCCAGTTCTTGGGGTGGGAACTCTCCTGTAGCCCTCCCTGAGCATGACGGAGGAGTGGCAGGCAGATGCACTATAAAGTAGGACTCCACTGAGTCGGGCGTGCACCTGTGCATACTTTCCAGCGGGTGTCCTCAGAAGACTGCAGCTGCGTTCACACACTGGCTGTGGGTTCTGCAGGAGATGGCAGTGAGTGATGTGGAGCTGCTCCACCCCTCACTCTGTGCATTCCTTGGTGACATGCAACCAACTCAGCAGACCTATGGGCCCACAGAGCTCATGCAAGCTGGTCTCTGTGCACTTGCCCATGACTCTACAGCAAGCAAGTCACCTGGGCGTGTGTGGGTGCCATGAGCACACACACTGGCAAATTTGCCAGTGTTCTGAGAAGGCAGGATGTCCTTGCCTGTGTGTCCTGTCTCTGGCAGGGCGGGGCCTCAACTGCTCTCAGCACTGGAGCAGAGAATGCTGTTTTCCTTAGCATTTGGAGAGGGACCACACCTGGGGGTGGGGATGCGAAGAATGTTCCAGGAATCTGTTCCATTAGTCCTTAGTTTGGGCCCTCAGACTTCCTGCCTCACTATCAAAATGGCTGCTCCCCAGAGGAGCAGGGGGTGGTGTCGGGTGGACCTGCCACAGTAGCCCTGCTTCCCTTCACCAATTGTCCATGTTTCAACTAATTACACAGAGTGCCTTTTTAAATAATTTTCTGTTGCAGTGTGAGAGGCCCTTCCACCTTCCGAATAATTCCTTTGTCAGAGGATCCTTTCTCAGCTTCTCTGATGTGATGCCTCCTCTAGTCGGCCATGTTGAATTCCCTCAGTAGTGGCCAAATTTTCAGAACGCATATCTGAACATCTGGTGTGCTAAGTCCAAGGGCATTTATGAAGACAAGAATACTAAGTATTTGAACTAGGTGCCACACTTGGGAATTTGGAGCCTGGGTGTGCCATTTCCTCAGCTCTGTCTCATCCTGAAGCCACCTCAGTAGCTTCTTGTCCTCACCCTTCCCCAACACTTCACTCTTTGGCTTCGATGGTTAAGCTTGATTGTATCAATTTGAGTGGCTTGTGAGCTACCAGGGGATTAGCAGAGCACATTTCTGGGTGTGTCTGGGTGGGTCATCTAGGTGTGGCCTTGGGATCTATGTCTGGCTCCTGACCCTTTCTTCCTTGGCACCGTGCCCCTGCTCTGCTTCCCAGCTGCCACAAACTAAGCAGCTTCGCTGCCATGACACAGCCCTCTGCCATGATGTTCCTACCTTGGAACCTGCTGACCATGTACTGAACCCCCTGAAACCAAAAACTAAATTAAGCCTTTCTTCCTTTAACCATTTAATAGTTTACCCTGAGCGTCACTTGGGTAGTGCATTTGTTTACGTACTGACTATCCCAAGTGTTGCTTGGCTAGGTGTTACTTCGATCAGTTGATTCTAGTATTGAATAAATTTGATAATATTGTCACTTTTTTTTCCTGTTATATTCTTATAACAATTAACAAAAAATGCAGATTTCAATTGTCCTGTATGTAAATGACTGGACTGGTAAATATCTAAATTGTGAATTTCAGGTATTATGTTTCAGCAACAGGAAACCTGCCTCATGTGCTGGTCCTGCTTATGGGTCTACAATGGGTTAAGTTAGATGTTTTTTACAGGGCAGGTGACATTTTCCTTCTTCCCCTCAGGATTCTTTGCCCAACAGCTTGAATATTTTGAATAGAATAATTGCGTAAGGATTATCTATCTGAGAAACCTTCATAGAACAAAGTATTTCCAGAACAGAGGTGAATGGGCTGTTCATATTCTGAAGTTTACCATGATTATGAACAAAACTTCCTACCATTTTATCAATGATACTATATGGAATTTATTTAAGAAAAACAAATTATTTTGTCATTCCCACTTGCTAACTGAGAGGAACTCATGTTTCAGGAAGCCAGAATAGGGAAACCTTGCTGTTTTTTCCTTTTCATGATCCATATTCTATTTTCTTCTGCCTGCTGTTGCTTCCTACAATCTAGATCAATCTTTCCTATTTTTCCCACATCCCAAATTAATGTACTATGTAAAGAAAATTTTTGTTGATTCTCTTAAGCATTATCTATAATCCAAAAAATTCTTAGTCTTACAGTTCTGGCAAAGTTTAACATTGACCAAAATGATTTATTGTTTTATTTAGCTACTTGGAGCTGAGTCTAGAGAGTGAAGTGGTCACAGGTAAAAATGACAATTAATAACCTCAGGCTTGCAACATCAACAAGAAATGTTGAGTCATTAATTAAAGGGACTCTCATCTTCCCTTTTGCATCCAACTTGCTCCCGGTGTAAGCACAATCTGTCACAATCTGTGTAAAAGGGCAAAACATGCTACACAGAAGCACATTTGAAAACCAGCTGCAAAACATTAGAGCATGGAGTTTGTCGGTTGCCACAAGGACAGCTTGTGCCAAGGTAGTTGCCAAGTGAAGCAGAGGGCACTTTCCACAGGGCCCTCATGGGCCGAGGCTGCTTCTCTGCTCTTTTGGCGCTCAGTGGTGAATGCAAGTGAGGCCAATGCCCACTGACCACTTCTTGCAGGTGGCCCCAAATGTGTGAGTGAACCCAAAGACTAAGAGCTCCTTTGGACTGAGCCAAGCCCAAGTCGTTCACCTACAGACTGTAAGCTAGAGCCACTGTGGTTGTTTTAACCCACCAAACTCTGGGGTGGTTTGTTACACAGCAAAGGCATCATGCAGAATTCCTGTCTTGTAAATTCTGAGAATAATTCTCAGTCGTTATCACTACAAATATTACTTCTTTCCCATTTCCCACGTGTCCCCCCCCATAGTTCCTATTGGATGTCCTTTCATTTGTGAATCTTTCCTTTGTGCTTCTTAAATTCTTTTTCACTGTGTTTTCTATTTTTGTCTCTGTGCTACATTCTGAGTCATTTCTTTAGTTTGTTTCCTTTTCTTACAATTCATCCACTGAATATCTATTTAGTTTTGAGTTTCAGTGGAAGTAAATTTTACTGATGAAAGAGCTGCTTTGGTCCACTTTTAAAATTTTATTTGTTTTTTTTGAAGCAGAATCATGTTATGCTGCCCAGGTCAGATGTGGGACCCCTGGGCTCAAGCTGTTCTCCAGCCTCAGACTCCTGAGCGGCTGGGATTCCCGGGTGCACTCCAAGGCCTGTTGCCCTTTTGTTTGTGGGCTCTCTTCTTTTTCATGATCATGTTTCCTGTTAATTTCGTGACCTGACTCACCAGGCTTTTCCTCCTGTGCTTTGGAGTCTTACTCAGGAATTTATTCTCAGGAGATTTTTCCCTAGTGAAGATCTACCTGTGTGCCTTGGGTGCTACCTTCGCAGCGATTCCCAGCTTTCTTCAGCTGGGTCTCACAGACACCAGAGCCCTCCACCTGCTTTCACATGTCTTTCAGCTTCGTACTCCAGCCTTGCAGCGGAACCTCAGAGTCCCGGTGGGTATGGCATGAGCTGGGTTTCAAGTTTTTCTGAATGACCTTCTGTTCACCTCTAGCCTGAGGAAAGAGAAATTGGTCTGATCCTGTTTATGCCAGTGACACTGCCCTAGGAACACAGATTTTGCCAAGTGCTGAATTCCAGTTGCCTTCCTTGCTTACACCCGAGACACCATCTGCTTGGCTTGCAAGAGTGTTAAGATTCCAGGAACCTGTGGGACTTAGAACTGGCCCAGACCCTGCAGAGGCTATGCTGCATTAGCCCTTTTTCATTGCTCAGCCTCTGAGGTGTCTGTTTGTTCCTAGATCCTGGGGGATTCCCTTTCTCTTTGACAGATATAGATATAGAGAGAGATGGGTAGATATAGAGAGATAGGTATCAACTGTCATAAACTATGATATATGTCTATATAGGTATCCCCCCAGCCTTTCTCTGTAAGAATTCTGCATCATCTTATTCTATTATATTGCTTGAACTTTCCTCCTTCACACTTTTTGAGATATAATTTTATAATGAATAATCAAATTTCATAATAAAGATATAATATGTGAGAGACCGCGAATGCTTGTTAGAATAATTGTTAGAAGCAACAGTAATGGGATGTTTCAAGATGCTGCATTAACTTTTCACCAAATCAAAAATGTAAAAGTTAAGCACAAGGGGGGATCTGGAAAATACTATAAATAAGATAGGCTTAATACCTATACATCAGGCATAGTATCCTAGAAACTATGACTTTATCTTTTCTGATGCTCATTTGAAATTAACAGCCATCAAGAACTTGATAGTAATGAATGGAGTTGAGTTGTTTGTGGTCTGTGGCTGAGGGCATCTGCCTTCTCTGCTTGGTGGATCACTGGTGTATCAGAGTCAGATTTCAATGGTGGGGGCCACCAGAGTTGTCTTCTAAAACACCTCTAACTCTGCAGGATGCAAAACTGAGCTGCTTTGTTGTGCTGGGATTTGGAGAAAGGGTAACTTCAGATATTCTTATGTACTCCATAGATCATTAAAACAGGACATTCTAATTTACCAACACGTGACTCGTGGAAAACCCACCTGTACACCCACCTTGTGGCTTCTTCCCAGTTATTCCTACTGCCTATTGAAGGGAGAATGGAGAAAAAATGTAGTACTATATTCACATTATAGTATAGTAAAAGTTATCTTTATCTTCTTAGTGTACGTCTGCAGTACATTCAATTTACAGTCATCTCGAAGAGTGGGTGCATGTACATAATACAGCTTGGTTCTGTTTTTCAATCTCCTTCCACATCCCTCCCTCCTCCTCTAATTCCCTTTCCCCATTTTCATACTTGTTGATATTACTAATCTTATCTCATGCTTATGACATATAATGTTTATATTCATTGAGGTTATTAAGTTCTTTTAATAGCTTTATTCTTCTTATTAGCCCTTCTCCTCCAACTCTATCACCCTGGTCTCCAGAGCCCCCCATTTCAAAAAATCTATCTCCTATCCATGCTGTATTGTGTTCTTTGTACTTTTCCATACTCAAGTGAGAGATCCTGTATGGTATTTAAGCTCATGTGCTTGATTTTTTTCACTCAGAATTACATTTTCCAGGTGTATCCATTTCCCTGCAAATGTCTCAAATTTGTCTTTCTTTCTAGCCGAGTAAATATTTCATGATGCATAGCTATCACGTTTTCTTTATTCAATCACCTGTTGATGGTCATACAGGCCGCTTTCAGTATTTAGCTATTATGAATTGTGCTACTATGAACATTGGTGTGCACATATTGCTCTAGTATGATGTTGCTAGCACACTGGAGGAGATACCTAGAAGGGGTATAGCTAGGTCATATGAAACTTAATTTTAATTCTTTTAAGAATTTCCATAGTGGTGGTATGTGTTTACATTCCCACCAACAACCGCAGGAGGTTTCCTTTTTCACTGCGGCCGCATCAGCATTTGTTATTTTTTGATTTCTTGATGATTGCCATTTTTTCTGGTGTAAGGTAGAATCTTAGCATTTGTCTTACTTTTCTTATTGCTGAGACAAAATACTTGACATTCACAAGTTAAAAGAAGAAAAGTTAAGAGAGGAAGGATTTATTTCAGCTCACATTTTGTAGCAGTTTCAGACCCCAGTCGACAGGCTCCAAGGTAGGGTGGCACGCAGAGGGGCATCACAGGTGAGGAGTTCATGGTGGGCACGCAGTGAGCAGCGAACAGCAAGCAGCAAATCAGTGAGCCTCCCTTCTTCCTAAGGTTATAAGCCTATGGATTGGTGCCATCCACACCCAGGATGGGGCTTCCGTTATCCACACTGAGAACTCTGCTTATTCTAATCAGTCGACCACACACCTTAATCCCAGCGTTACACATGCTAGATCCAGCAAGCTCTGAAAAGCCCCACCTGTGAGCTCGTGAGGCTCTGGGGTAGGGCATCTAGTATAAGTCACAACAGCATTGTTTCAATTTGCATTTCTCTAATGGCCAGAGATGTTGACCATCTTTTCATATATTTGTTGGTCATTTGTATTTCTTCTTTGGAGAAGTGTCTGTTTATTTCAACTGCCCATTTCTTAATTGAGTCTTTTGTTTTAGGTGGTCTCAGTTTTTTGAGTTCTTTCTATATTCCACATATTATAGAATAGCTGGCAAAAGTGTTTCCCATTCTGTAGGTTGTCTTTTATTCTACTAATTGATTCCTTTGCTGTGCAGAACCTTTTTAATTTGATGTAATCTCATTTATTGATTCTTGCTGTGAATTCTTGTGAAATTGTGGTTCTGTTTAAAAATTCTCTCCTACACCTATGGCTTCAGGGGTTTATCTGGTTTATCTTCCAGTAGGTTCAGTGTTTCTATTTTAATGTTTAGATCTTTGAACCATTTTGATGTTACTTTGGTACATGGTGAGAGATAATGGTCCAGTTTCAATCTTCTGCAAACTGATAACTAGTTTTCCCAGCACCATTTGTTGAATAGGCTGTCTTTTGTCTTTTGTATTATTTTGGCCCCTTTGTCAAAGATCAAAGAGCTAAATGTGTCTAGGGATGTTTCTGTTTCTCCTATTCTGTTCCATTGATCCACATGTCTGTTTGTGTTCCAGGACCATGCTGTTTTTATTACTATTGCTTTATTGTATAGTTTGAGGTCAGGTAGTGTGATGGCTCCTGCTTTGCTCTTGATGCTCAAGATTACTTCTGCTATTCTTGGTCTCTTCTGGTTCCATATTAATTTTAGTATTGTTTTCTCTATGTCTGTGAAGTATGATGTTTGTATTTTAGTTGGGACTGCATTAAATCTGTACAGTTGTTTTGGAAGTATGACCATTTTGACAAAATTGATTCTGCTTATCCAATAGGAAGAGATATCGTTCCACTTTCTGATGTCCTCTTCCATCTTCTTTTTCAGACTACTGTAGCCTTGGTTATAAAGGTCTTTCATTTTCTTGGTTAGGTTAATACCTAGGTATTTCATTTTTCTTGAAACTGCCATGATGGTATTTTTCCACAATTTCCTTCTCATTGAGGTCACTGTTGGTGTACACAAATGCTATGGAGATTTGCATGTTAGTTTCATATTCTGCTATATTGCAAGAGTTGGTTATTAATTCTATGAGTTGTTTTGGAATTCTTTGGGTCTCCACTATAGAATATCATGTCATCTGTAAATAATGATAATTTGAATTCTTTCTTTCCTGTGTATCCTTTTTTATTTCTTTCTCTTGCATGTTTGGTCTGGCTAATGTTTTGAGCTCTTATCATGAAGGGGTGTTGGATTTTGTCAAAAGGCTTTTCTGCATCTACCAATATGATTATGTGGTATTTACTTTGCTTCTGTTTATGTGATATATTACCATTATTCTATATTACAAATTATTATATATTACATTTATTGATTTGCATATGTTGAACCATCCTTGCATCTCTGGAATGAAACCTATCTCGTCATGATATATGATCTTTTGGTGATGAGCTGCCTTCTATTTGCTAATACCTTGTTGAGGATTTTTGCATCTATTTTCATTAAGAGATTGGTCTGTTGTTTTCTTTTTTCACTGGGCTCTGATTTTGGGATCAGAGTTATTCAGCTTCCATAAGTGAATTTAGTAGCACTCTGTCCCTTTCAGTCCTTTGAAGAGTTTTAGGGGTATTGGTGATACAACACACTTTAATGTTTTGTAGAATTCAGCAGTGAATCCATCAGGCCTTGGGCCTTTTTTAGTTTGTAGATTCTTTATTACTGTCCCAATGTTATTGCTTGTTATTGGGTTGTTCAGCATTTCTTTTTCTGCAGCATTTTTATGTATTTATGAGTTAGTTAGGTAATTTAGATGAGTCTAGGAATTTGTCCCCTTCTTCGAAATTGCCCAATTGGTTGGCATAATATTTACTATCTTCTAGGTTTTGGCAATGTCTATTGTGATTCCACCTTTTTCATTGCTAATTGCACTGATGTGAGTTTTCTCTTTTTCTTGGTAATTTTGGCTGAGGGTTTGTCTATTTTTATTCTTTCAAAGAACCAGCTCTTTGATTCATTGATTATTTGTATTGTTTTCTTAGTCTTGATTTCATTGATTTTTTTCCCCTAATCTTTATGATTTCCCTCCTTAATTTTTATTTGGTCCTGGATTGTTGTTTTTCAAATATCTTAAGGTTCCTCATAAGATTATTTATTTGAGCTGGCTCTGTTTTCCTATTGTAAGCATTGATTGCAATGAACTTCTCTCTTGGAATGGCCTTTCATAATTTCTCTGATGTCGTAGTAAGTTGTTCAGGCATTGTCTTTAACTTCTGGAAACCTTTAAATTTCTTCCTTGATTTCTTCTGTGAACCATTGGTTGTTTAGCAGTGTATTAATAATTTCCCACGTACTTCTACTTTTTCTATAGTTTCTTTTGTCATTGATTTCTGATTTCATTGCACAGTGGTCTGATAGTGTATGTGGACTGATTTGATTCTTTTATATTTATTTAAGCAGGATTTGTGTACTCACATGTATCTATTTTGGAGAAAGTATCATGTACTACAGAAAAAATGTATTTTGTGTTGTGGAGGGGTGGAATACTCTGTTAATATCTATTAAGTCTATATGTTGAAGGGTGTGGTTTAGGTCTGATATGTCTTTGTTGGTTTTTTATTTAGTTAATCTATCTTGCCATGAAAGTGGGGTGTTAAGATTCCCCATTATGATTCCCTTGGTACTTATTTGACCTTTATGTTCAGTAGTATTTGTTCTATAAAGATAGGTGTTCTAGTATTTGATGCATAAATTTTATAGGTGTATTAATAGGTGTTCTCTCTTCTTGTTGGATTGTTCCCTTAACTAGTATGTAGTCACCTTCTTTGTCTCTTCTGATCAGTTTTAACTTGAAGTTTACCATGTCTAAGATTAAAATTGCTATTCCTGCTTGCTTTCTGGGTTCTGGTGCATGAACCATTAGTTTCCATCCTTTGATTCTAAATCTATGAGTATCTCTTTGGATTAGATGAGTTTCTTGGATGCAGCAGACTGTTGGATTCTGCTTTTTGATCCAGTCTGCCAATCTGTGTCTTTTTTATTGGAGAGTTGAGGCCATAAACTACTTAACTGTTTACCTTGAGCATCACTCCAGAGTGCATTCATTTGCTGACTGTGTCATTTCCACTAGTTGATTCTTGTCTGCATGATATACACTCATAGGCCTGTTTATTTGTTTTATATTGACTTTTTAAAAATACTTTTAAATTTAGAAGGTTGTGTTCACTTTTGATGTTTGTTTCTAGTGAAATCTAATAAGTTCTGGTTATTTTCCTTTACTAATTTGTGAAAAATAGCCTATACTTTTGTGCTATAATCTATAAAAACTTATCATAAATACATTAGATACAATTTTTATATTTCTCCAGCACCCAGTGATATTCTTTTACAATAAAAAATGCACACTTTGGGACACTGAGACTGAATAGGAAGGAAGTGCCAAAAAATTTGCAAAAGAAAAAACTGAAAAAGGGAGAAATGTTGGCATAGCAATGAGGAAAAGCCTATGTTGTAAAATAGAAAGACAAAAAGACGTCTCTTTATTGTCAACTAATTATAATACAGAAATTATAGAACTTGAAAGAAGGAATGAAACTAAAAAAGTTCTAATCATAGTCAATGATTATAATAATTCTGTGGGTGGTGTTGACAGAGTTGATCAACATCTAACAAGTTATCTGGTAATCAAAAAGTGAGGAAAATATTATTATAAAATATTTATGTACCTTCTGGACCAAACAATATGGAATTTGCTTGTTATTTATGCAAAGCAAAGGGGTTCAAAATGTCATTTATAATTTAGATTAGGTCTGATAGACTAAATAATGGAAAAATATGAGGTAGCCAAATACCAACCAGGATGTCCATCATCAATTTCTTCACCATTATGTATAGAGAGTAGACATTTTATTGAAATTATACCACTCAGAGAAAAAAAGAAAACACCAACGTGATGGTGTAAAGTCCAAAAAGAATTTGGGAAGAGATTAGATACTACAGACCAGATTGTAACACTGTGTGTGTATTGAATATCTTAAGATATACTATACACAGAAAAATTGTTGAATAAATTTGATAAAACTGTTTTTATATTTCTTATTGTATTAGCTTACAAAAGTTAATGAAAAAGTATGCAATTTTTGGTTATCCTGTATTTGAGTAATTGGACTGTTAAGTATAGAGAGATATTACTGAGATGTGTTATATACTATCATTTCACTCTTTCTGTGTTGGTGACTTCCGTTTTTCTTTCCTTGTCATTTTCTGTTGTTTATCCATTAACTTTGCTTTGTGTTTTGCTTTCATCTGAGTTTTTTGCTATTGGTTTCATTATTTCTTTTTAAGACATTATTGAGTATTTTCTGGGGCACTGGTTTTATAGTCATATCTCTCTTAGGTTTTTTTTTTTTTTTCTTCATGAATTGCCCTCATTTCTCCATCTATTTTGAAGGAAAGTTTTGCTGGTTATTAACCTGGGTTGGACATTGTTTACTCTTAGGGTTGAGATGCTTTATTCCAAGTTCTTCTGGCCTTTAAGGTTTGTGTTGCGAAGTCTGCTGTAATTCTGGTGAGTTTACCTTTATATGTGAGTTTTTGTTTTTCTCTGACTGCTTTTAAAATTCTGGTTTTTTTGTTGGATATCTGGCAATTTAATAAACATATGTCTTTTCATCAGAGTTGTTCGGTGCTCTGGCAGCCTTGCTTACTGGTATTTTAAACTCATTTCTCAGATTTGGGAAATTTTCTTCTATGATTTCTTTAAACAAATTAATAATTCCATCTATGCTATCTCCTATTTTTCTAACTCCAGTTAGCCTTACATTGATCTTTTTATTGTCAACTAGTAGCTGCTGGATGGTCTCTTGTTCTCTTGTGTGTGTGTGTGTGTGTGTGTGTGTGTGTGTGACCTTCTCTGAGAACTGACCATAACTTACCATTTCATCTTCAATTTCAGGCACTCTATTTTCACATTGGTCATTTCTGCCACTTATAAATTCTACACAGTTTTTTAACTGAAATAACCGAAATATTATTTCTGTCTGATGTCTTTTCGAGGATTCTAAATCTTTGGTGACTTATCATTCATATTGTGAACTGATTCGATAAGTTCCATACTGTTTGGTCCAGAAGATGCATAACTACTTTATA
>RJWT010045420.1:0-11625 GCA_004365215.1 Cuniculus paca
CCCCGAGACCTCCCGGGCCGGGCCCATTCGTCCGGCCACGCGATCCCGACCAAGAGCACCGAACACACGCAAAATCCGGGTGCAATAAGGGGCCCCGACCCAAGCTGCCAGCCAAACGCGGCGCACTCTGCCGAGTTTAGGCCCCGCAAAAGGGGCCTAAGGCGGGGACAACGTACAGGGAGCGCCGCTCAAACTCTGAACAACGAACGCGGCGAGACCGCCCAGCACGCCCTTCAACACGCCTCTTCCGGGGAGCAAGGCCGCGACGTCCGCACGCTACGTCCGCGCACTGACGTCTCCGCACAGCGGACCAATGGGACGGAAGAGTGGGCGGGCTGGGTGGGGGACCCGGCTTCCGCTTCCGCTGGGCTTCGGTCCGGGCTCTTGGCTACGTGTCCCTGGGATCCGTAGTGGCCAACGGGCAGGTAGGGCTCTCTTCCCGGGAAGCGGCGCGTGTGTGCGCGTGCGACCACCGCTGCAGCCTGTGTGTCTCGAGGACCGAGTGCGGCCTGGCCTGGCCCGGCCCGGCCCCGGGCCCGCCGCCCTGCCCCGCGCAGGAGTCGGCGTGGACCCCGCGCCCGCGGTCGCGGCGGCTTCCGGGCTCAGGCCCGAGCGCAGTGTTTGGCGAGGGGCGCGTTTTTCTGGACACAGATGCTTTAGCTTTAATGACATCCAGGACTTACATAAAGCCTGAGACCTCGGGTCTCAAGAACGAAGTGAAGTGTGATTGTGCGGAAACATTGCTCTTTTGCGCCAGACGTTTGCGCAGTTTCTGGGGAACGTGAAGGGTTTTCACGCGCGTTTTTCCGTGGGGTTGTGCGCTGCCCCCGCTAGGGGAGGAACGGGCCCCGGGGTGGCCGGTTCGTAGACAGATTTGAACCCGCGCACTCTGCCCTCCCTGGCCAAGACGGGGTGACATTTGTATTAGCTTCTCAGTCTGTGGTAAACTGTATGGCCTTGTTCGCTTAAAAGCTGCGCCTTGTCCGTTTCAGAATCTGGATCTTGCTTTAGCCAATCTTCCCACGGGACACTTCTAATAGGCTTTATGGGCGTGCTTTCGAACAAGCGGGTTGGAATCCAGGTTTCCCTCCACTTGGCTCCTGCAGCTCCGTCCTTGGCCTCCACGCCACACACTGGTTTCTGAGTACTACTTTAAAGTGAAATAGAAAACAGCAATTGCGGAGCGCACTGTTGGCCTCCTGGGAAGAGCAGAGAGGTGCAGAGTGAATGAGGGATGGCTGTGTTGCTGTTGCTTAACCTGGTAGTGGAGAGCGCCCTTTTGTGTGTGTGTGCTTCTTTGTAGACGGCACTGTGGGTGCAGACTGCTTTTCTCGTTCTCTTTGGTGTGTTGCTTTCCTGAAGTTTACAAGTGTCTTGTAAATTTAGGCTTTGAAGTCTGTTTCTTTTACTTTACAAGGTGAAATTGACCCATGTCAGGCATGAATTCGTGGCTGGTTTCATCGTATAATTCAGCAAGTCCATGTTATTTGGTAAATAATACTAGGGATTATCTTTGTTTTTAAACAGGCAATCATGGATCAGGTAATGCAGTTTGTTGAGCCAAGTCGGCAGTTTGTGAAGGACTCAATTCGCCTGGTTAAAAGATGCACCAAACCAGACAGAAAAGGTATTTGGTTTACATGATCCAAGACAATAAATGTTTGTTTTTCTAGGGCTTTCATTTAACATCGTTTTAATTAATAAGCATTACATTAGTTTAATCAACACGTTTATTGGTTTGTCATTCTTCCTTTGGGACATTATTCTTAAGTTATGTGCACTGCTTCTCCTCTAAAGTTTTCTCTTTTATGTATTGTCAGATGGTGTAAAATTATTTATTAGAGCCTTATTGTCCATATTGTATTTAAGTTTGTCATATGTTATATTTCAGTATCTTCCATATCACCACCAGAATTTCTCTATTTTTATCCACTAGTTGACTAGAAGTTGGGGTTACAATACAGACTATAATACGTTATATATAAGTAAATAGAATGGAGAGTAGTCCTTGTTTTCATGAAGCTTAGACTATCAGGTAAGAGTCATAAACAACTAATCGCAATTTTAAAAATTACTGCCAAATTACTTACCAAAAAATACTGATAAGTATTAACGAGGGTAAGTAGGTGGTATATTTAGCCAAATCAGACTGTCTGGGGCAGCATCCCTGAAGAAACAATATAAAAAAACTGAAACCCACCAGAGTTGTAACGTTTCTCTACCATTGTACTTGACCTAATTTGATTTTTTGAACCTTATTTTTGGCTTCATCATGGTGTCAGAAGTGTTGGATCGGTTATTTATTATGTATCAAGAAGGTCATGATTCTACTTTCATTATCAGTTTGTTACATTAAACATTTTAAGAAAAATACTCTTATTATCCTTAAATTTTTTTTTATTTTGGTTATTTGCTGAGAGGAACAGTTATTTTCAGTACTTGGTGATAAGTTCACTAGAATACACATAAACTTATTTTTGTATTTACTCAAATATCAACAAAATATGAAAATGAAAAACTTGTCAAAAACCTTTCTATTACTATATTAATCACCTCACTTTTTAAAAAATTATCTACTAGTCAGGGGAAGTGTACAGCCAGTGAGCTTATTCATGTTCCTGATAGTTTTCCTCTATACTTTGAATGGGAGTTCAAAAAATTTATGAGAATATTTTTGTAAATGCAGAATTCCAGAAGATTGCCATGGCAACAGCAATAGGGTTTGCTATCATGGGATTCATCGGCTTCTTTGTGAAATTGATCCACATCCCCATTAACAACATCATTGTGTAAGTAAACATTATGAAATGGCTCTGTCTAGCAGTGAATGAAAATCGAGACTGTTTGGGTTGAAAATTAGCCTATTTCATCAATATACAGATCTGTCTCTTGACTCCTCGATGCTGTGGAATCTACTGACATTTATCATGTACCTGATTATTTGAAGTGCCTTATGTCTTTCACTAGCTGTATAGCAGCTCTGTGAGCTGGGCACACTTTTCTTTAATAAAATCGTCAAGCAAGTAGTGGGTGGACATGGTGTATCAGTAAGTATTCAGGGACAGAAGCAAATGTAGATCTTTATGCTGTATCTTATTGATACTTAAGGTGTGGTAGAAATGCTTGCTGTCTGCAAATCGAGACAGATCACCTAGATTCATATCCTTCTTTTTTTAATTTTAATTTTTTTTTCATATTCTCGATTGTTAGTAAATAGCTGTCCTAACCTTGGCAACTTGACTTAGCCTCTCTGTGCCTGGTTTATCCAATGTGGGCACATTGGGTTGTAGCAGCGACTGAAAACAAGTTGGGTAAGACCTTCAGTGGCAGAGTGGTGTGGGTGTATTGGAGGGGAGCAGAGAAGACTGAGAGACACCCAGCTGGGTTTATTCTTTTATAGATGTTTTCGCTTTTTAATTGCAGTGCAAGTCCTCGGATTACCTGATGGTATGAACAGTTAGAATAATCAGGTTTAGATGATTAAGTTTAGTGGGAGGACTTGGTCAGATGATTTTGTGTTCATTGATTCTCAGCCTCACCTGCCATTTAGAGGTAATAATGCCTGTCTTATTTAATGGGGTGGTGGAGTTTGAGGCAAAAGAGTTTTCTGAACTGTAAATCTCAGCATTTCATCACTGGCGCTGAGGTTGTCTTTTAAGTGACAGGTGACTGAGTGAATGTTGTGGGTGGGTTTCCTAAGCAGGTTGTCCTAGTTGTTAAGCAGAAGTGCTACAGAGTGAGACTGTAGGGTCATGAAGGAAAGATGTGGAAGGAACCAAGTCACTCATCTGTTAGTTCGGAAGTGCTTTTCATGTTATTGATGAGAAATGTCATCTCTGAAACAGGGAAATTGTGGAGAGGAAACTGGGGACCATCTCAGTCTGCAGTTTCCTAATCAGTAAAAGAAGTCTCGGCTTTCACGCTCTTCCCTGCTCCTGCTTCAGTTAGGGTCCGTGGTCAGAAGGCTTTCGCTGCTCTTTGATTTGATATGGAGTTTGTTGGCTGTGGTAATCACCAGCCCTGGGAACAACATATACTCCTTTTACATGTTTTGATAAGCAAATGACCCCCTTCACTTACCACCGCATTTTTATCTCTTTTGCAAACTTTGCTATCTCCAGTAGGTCCCCTAGGTATGTGTGCCTATCTTGTTAGGATTGTGAGTTCTGGGACAAACCTGTTAGGGTATCTGTATTAAATGGATACATAAACGCACACATTTTCTGCAGAACCCAGGCTAATGCCTTTTTGCTGTCAGTAAAAGCATGAAATAAATGTGAGTTAAGTGCATCATCCACTTAAGGTTCTTCATCTTTGTGTAATGGCGATGATGACAGTGATAGCTGACCTTTACAAAGTCCTGCTGTGCACCAGGGCCTGATCTCGCTCCTTGTGAGTCGACTCACTCAGTCCTCAGGAGGAAGCTGAGGACTGGAGAGACCAGATCATTTAAGTTACGTATGAATTTGTGGGGTATGAGTTGCCTAGAAAAGCTTTTAGTTAAAAAATTGGTTTCATATTTAAAGAGTTAAAAATCTTTTTTTTTTTATCTTAAAGTGAAGGCCAAATAAAACATTTTGTGAGAAAAGTAGCTCTTTTCATGTTACACGATGATAGCTATAAAACTTGTTTTTCCTACTTGAAAGCGTCACTGCTTAAATCATTTCGAGATGATAGCAAAGAAAATATAACCAGTCTTTTCTTTTATTAGATCGAATTATTATCACATTTTTCCTTTTGATGTTTTTATTTTTTTCAATAATAACAGTCAAAACAGCACCCATGGTATTGTGATTTAAAGGACTGAAGCATTGCTGGTGTGACTACAGCAGTTGATGTAATAGCATGACAGGCGAAATGTGGAGCTGGAAGGTCCTGCTCAGGATGCTTCATAGTGTCCATCTCGTCCCGAGGACGATTCCACAGTCTGGCATTGCAGTGCCAAGTGTGCGTCTGACAGTGCAGTCTTGGTGTTCGTGTTTTGTCTGTAGTCTTGCTGCACTGGGGTCAGACCCAGGGCCTTCACGCGCTGGACTTGTGCTGCACCATGGAGCCCTGTCCTAGCCCCATGCCAGTTGTGTCCAGACTTTGCACAGTGCTGGGTGTTTGGAGACTGAGTCGAGGCTGCAGCACCTCACACCAGGTTCCGCCTGCCTCAGGGGCACAGGACTGCAGGTGCAGGCTCCACACCTACTCTGGACCTTGCTGCTCAGCCCAGCACACAGAGGTGGCTGCCTCCTCCTGGGCACCTTCACCCCCGGACTTGGCGCTGGTGCTCATCTGCAGTCTCCAGTCCCAGCTGGCTCGCTGACCCCGAGATAGAAAGCAGACTCCTCAGCCTGCTGCTCTGTTGTGGGATTAGTGTGTTTTTGTTATGGTCAGAAGGAAATGATGCCGGCCAGTTCCAAGAGGACATTTCCCGAATGAACTGGTAGGGTTCTGGAAGCCCCTTCTCACCCGAGACCTTCGTGGTCTGGGGCTTTACAGCTCACTACTTGGAGCACAGTTAGGTGTGGTTCTCAAATAAATGAGAAAGTTTTGATTCCAAAAAATCATAGCATGTTGCATTTCAAATAGTTGTTACTACTAAAGTTTCATGGGTGCTCGGAACTGACTGCTTTTCTTTCTTCTGCAGGGGTGGCTGACCACTTTGGAAGAGCGTTTTTCTTCTTGGCATCTTCAGGGTTGGAGAAGCTCATGAATTGAAAATTTGCCTGTATGCTTTGTGCCCCCCTTTAAAGTGTTTTGTATTTGTAACTTAAAATAATTTCAAAATAAATTTCTCTTTTCCCGTCACAGATGTTTATCTAAGTTTAAAGACAAAATATAATTCTGTCTCCCTCCCTCCCTCCCTTTCGCTGTGTCTTTCTGTCCATCTTTCTTACTGTCTTTCTCTGTGCCTGCCCGCTTCCCCCCTCCTGTGGAGACCAAGCAAGGCAGGGGTGGCGGGAATGGGTAACTCCCGCAGAGCTGGAGGGTGTGCTAGTACTTTTGACCATAACTACTTACATCATAAGCAGGGAGTCAAAATGAGAATTTCTTTTTTACAGGTATCTCACGACTTCACTTTGTTCACTCAGTGTTTATGTCCTGAGTTCTAGACATTGGTTTTTTTCTTTTTCATACTGGGGGTTGAGTTCAGGACCTTCACACTGAGTTACCTCCCCAGCCCTTTTTATTTATGTCTTTTGAATACTGGCCCAAGGTCTGCTTAAGTTGCTGGTTTGTCCAGACTGGGTGCCAGCTTTGGGTCTTCTGCTCAGTGGCCTCTAATCTCTTCGAAGCTTGGTGGCAGCGTAACTTTAGGCGAATGTTACCCAACCCTCAGCATGTGAGTCCCTTGGTCTTTCTGTGTTGCCCTTGAAGTCTGTGAGGTCCAGTGTTGAGGTGCCAGTGTCTGGCAGGCCCGGCAGCCGTGCAGGTGGGCCGGGGACGCCCAGTCTCCTGCTTCTGTGTGGGCCCCTGGCTGTCCCTCCACGGCGTTCCTGAGGCCTCTCCCCACGCCATTGCACGGGGGTGAAATTCCCGGCACATGGATTTGGGGAGCACAGTGAATAAGAGTGACCAGTATTCCTCAGACCCACATTTCAGAGACCAAAGTATATTTTTGTAGTGAAATAGCACCCTGGGTTTGAAATGTTGACAGTGTTTTGATCTGGAGGTTGTATCCTCAGGAAGATGGAGATGCTGACTCATACATACCCGCCTCGTACACCTCTTTCTCACCAAGAGGCCGAACATGCTTGTTTGTGTGCATACAGGCATGTGTGTGTTCAGTGTGTGTCTGCCTGTCCACAATGTGTACACGCCTGCACATAGACACCTGTGTGTGCTGCGCGTGAACGGTTATTCCAAAGCACTTGCTTTGCTCTAGGTTTTTGTTGCAGGGGAAGATGAGTGCTGAGTGAACGTTGCGGTCTCTGTGTATGCCACGCGTTCCGGCCGCTCAGTTAGCTTGACGACGTTCCTGGTTCCTGACACGTCGTCAAGTCTGTGAATGTTCTGTGCTCATTCACTGAGCGAGGGAGGATTGACCCAGAACCGATGGAGCAGAACAGCCTTCGTGCGCAACAGGGCAGTGTCTTAAACAGGAAAAGGTGAATCCTGGCAGGGCCTTTGGTTGGCTGTCCTGCAAATCATTGCAGCTCCAGCGTGCCTACATACGAATCACCTGAGGAGTGGCTTAAAAACGGCTTCTAAATGCCTGCTGCCTGTGCTGCCCGCTTATTGCCCCCTTCGGCAGGCAGTACTCCGCTCTCCCCTGCAGCCAGTACCCCAGAGCAGCCACCAGAGTGGGAGCACAGCCCTTGGGCCAAGGAAAGAGGAGAGGAGGCCTTGGCTTCCCTGCGGGGCGGGCCTGGCCTCAGTCCCCTCCTCTGCGTGCTGGGACAGTGGGAACAATCATGGTTGAGAGCGGAGTGGCCTTTGTGCTTTGTGCTTAAAACCGGCCCTCGGTCGGGCAGTCACCACTAAACGCGTGTCGTGTGCTCCTTGGGGTTATCAGGTCGCACGTGTGCTCCAGTGGAGCTTTTCCCAGCAGGTTTTCCTGTGTGGATGAGGCTGCGATTCATGGGGCCTTTCCTGCCTGTGCCCTGTGGCCACCCCACCAGCAGCTGTGTGTATTTTGTGGTGCTAGGGGTCAGACTCAGTGCCCTGCCTGCGCTGGGCTGATGCTGTACCAACCTGCGGTTCCCCAGTACTTCTTTCTTAAAAACAGAAATGGCGCCGGGGATCTAGCTCAGCAGCCTGAGCGCCTGCCTGGCAAGTGCAAGGTTGTGAGTTCAATCCCTGATGCTGCAAAAAAAAAAAAAAAAAAAAAAGGCATCTCTCGCTAAATGTTGTTTTTTAGGGTTTTAGAAGGCACCTAATAAACACACACAACGTCTTCATTCAACGATTTACAGTTCATTAGAGTGGAAGATCAGACAATTCACTAGTCATAATTTAATCAAAATATATCTACATTTTCCCAGCCTGCCACATCAGCCCTCCAAAAACCGCTGCTTGATTGCTTTTTCCAAGGCCCTCAGGAAGTGCTTGTGAATTTCTAGATGAAGGCAGTTCACAGGTTCCGGCTGATGTTTGGGCTGTTGCTGTGTGGTGTTGATGATACCTGAATCAAGGTTTCAAACTGTTAGCTAATCACAACTGTCCCCACTGTCAGCACTCACAGCCACCACACCCTCACCTGGGGCTGTCACCTTTGGCCTGCTGCCCCAGAGTCTGCTCCACAGAAGGGTGTTGTGGCTGATGTCCAGTGCTGGAACTGCAGAGCAGGTGCTCAGTACAGCTGCTGAGCGAGTGGAGCTGAATCCTCCTCGGTACAGCAGGTGGAGACTCAGACTGTGGCCTGGTGTGCTGCAGTCCCCGCCGTCCATCCGTCCCGTGGGCCAGTGGCTTTCTTCACGACAGTGGTGTGATTCTAGGTCTTGGATGAGATTGCCTTATCCTGGTGTCAGTGTGGTAAATAGTTTGGCTCTTTCTTCTACTTTGAAGGCCACACAGGATGGGGGAGAGGGGGGTACCTGCAGTCTGCCCCAGAGGGCAAATGAAGGGAAGCATTGAGTCCTGGGCAGGGTTCTGAGATTGCCCAGGTAGCAGCAATAGTGTGTCCTCTACCCAAACATCTGCAGGCTTCATAGAGAAGGCAAACTTTGGAAACGCAGTTCCTTCAAGTTTTCTGGCATCATTCTAAATGTAATTGGAATAAAAGATGCCATCCCTCTGTACTGTAACAGTCATTCTTGAGTGTGAATGCACTTCGAAAGCTGAGGGTGATTCCGACAAAGGGAGAGGCTGCTCTCCTATAACGAGCTCAGAGGGAAGGCAGAGGCAGGCTCTGCTTGGAGCGCATTCCAACAAAGCGAGAGGCTGCTCTCCAGTAACCAGCTCAGAAGGAAGGCAGAGGCAGGCTCTGCTCAGAGCACATTCCAAGGGACAAAGGGAGACGCTGCTTGCTGGCAAGGAGCTCAGAGGGAAGGCAGACACAGGCCCTGCTCAGCGTGCATTCCAACAGACAAAGGTAGATGCCGCTTGCCAGTAACAAGCTCAGAGGGAAGGCAGATGCAGGCCCTGCTCTGCATGCATTCCGGCAGCCCCCGGATGCTTCCACAAACAGAAGTGGGCCCTGCACCAGAGCACCCAATAGCCACCACTGGATACCTCTAGCCAGCACTGGCCAGGAAAACCAGTCTCGCTCCAGAGAAATTGTAACCAACATGGGAGGTTCCCAAAACCCCACTACGCGCTTGTTTGGAAGAACCCAGGAAAATGTCAAGATGAAGAAACAAAAGGCAGTCCCTGGACTCCAACCCAAGCAGAGCAAGTCCAGGAGATAAAAACGTGGAAGAGATCGAGAGTTGCACACCTCAAGTTTCTGCAGTGATGGCAACTGAAGTAAAGAGACAACTCCATGAGGCTACAAAGGAAATTAGAACAGAAATACTATCTCAGGTAAAAGAAGAAATGAAAAACATAATAAAAGAATTGCTATGCTTCTCTAAAGAAGACATACATAAAAAAATAGAGGAGCAAAGAAAAATGAGGGAAACCATGAATGAACAATATAAGAGATTTTGAATGCATGAAACAGATTCAAAGAGATACCAGGCAATTAAAATCTCCATTGAAATCTGGCAAAATCTCTTGAAAGAAACTGAAAATAGACTTTCGGACCTTGAAGACAGGTCTGCAGCTTGTGACTGGGAAAGGAAAGACCTCTTAAAAATAATGAGGAACCAGGAAATAACAATTCAAAGACTGCAAGATGATGCAAAGCGAAATAATTTACGAGTGATAGGTATCAATGAAGAAGCAGGGGTCAACACAAAAGACATAAAAATTCTATTTACAGAAGTACTAGCAGAAAACTTCCCAAACATGGGAGAAAGACATGCTATTCAGATAAGTGAGGCATATAGAACTCCAGCTAGCCATAACCAAAGTAAATCTACACCCAGACATATAATAATCAAGATCCCAGAAATCCAACATAAGAACAGAATATTAAAAGCTGTTCAAGAAAAGAAACAGATCACCTATAAAGGAAAACCCATCAGAATTCACAACAGACTTCTCAACACAAACCATCAAGTCAAGAAGAGCTTGGAGTCAAATATTTCAAGTCCTCAAAGAAAACAACTTCCAACCCAGACTGATGTACCCTGCAAAACTAGCTTTCAAAATTAATGGAGAAACAAGATATTTCCATGACAAAGAACAACTGAAGGAGTTCATGACTGCCAAACCAGCCCTACAGAGAATACTGAAGGACATTTTGGAGAGAGATAAGAAAGGCCATGGCTCCAGGAGGATCCACAGGGGGGAATCACCAAGTGGGACAGACAGTAGAATGGAGGGGAAAAGTACACAGCCAGTGGCAGGAAAATAGCATGGCAGAGATGAGCCAGTGCATGTTGGCCATGACCATTAATGTAGACAGCTTCAATTCGCCAGTGGAAAGAGGCGCAGGTAGAGTGAATTGGGAGATAGGATCCATCAATATGCTTTATCCAACAAACACATTTAACTCAAAAAGGAATTCCTAGATTGAGAGTCAGGGGAGAGAGAACAATGCTCTGTGTGACAGGGAACCAGAAAAAAACAGTAGGGGTAGCTTGCCCATCCACTGCAGAATGGAAAGGAAAGATATGGCATTTCTATACAATGGAAAGCTACTCAGCTATAAAGAAAGATAACCTTGAGACTCTTGTAGGTAAATGGATACAACTTGAGAGCATGTTTATGGGTGAAAAGGTTCAGAGTCACATGGGTGAACATTGTATTGTCTCCCTAGTATAAGAAAGTGGGGAAATTAGTGGGATCCAAAATACAAAATAGAGGTTGTGAAGGTGAAAGCGGAGGAGATGTCTCCAGGGAGAAGGCAATGGCCATTGTTAATCTATAATTCTGTTTTGAAGCCCTGTATTGTTCTCATGGTTCTGTTGAGCCAGATTTTATTGTTTAGTTATGTTTGATTTTATTATATTTGATGGCATGGACAGCTATTGCAAAAATAACAAAATGGATTATAGCAGTCATTGTTGTTTTCCTATTATCTTGTTCCAAAGTCTTTATTGCTTTACTTGTTTTCTATTGATTGATTTTATTCTATTTTGCTTTGTTTGATTTTGTTATGTGTGATGGTTTAAGCAGCTACTTTGAAGATGAGATGCATCAGGATAGCCTCTGTTGTATTTGTGCAGTCTTGTTTGAAGTCCTGTGTTGCTTTCATTGTTTTCTTTTGATTGGTTTAATTCTATTCTGTTTTATTTGATTGTATTATACCTGAGGGCATGAGCAGTTATTTTGAAGGTGACAAGAGACATTATGGTAGCCATTATTGATTTCCTTTCATCTTGTTGTGAGGTCTTGTATCATGTTCATTGTTTTGTTTTGATTGGCTATTCTATTTTGTTTTGTTTGTATTTATTATGTCTGATGATATAAACAGCTACTTTGATGATAACAAGATACATTATGGTAGCCACTGTTGTATTTCAATTGCCTTGTTTTGAAGTCCTGTATTGCTTTCATTGTTTTATATTGTTTGGTTTTATTCTGTTCTGTTGTGTTTGATTTTATTATTCCTGATGGTATGGAAAGTTATTTTGAAAATAGCAAGGG